>VXBO01002397.1:343766-383219 GCA_013400135.1 Rhinoptilus africanus
CAGCTCTCAATCCACCTCACTGTCACTTCATCTAGCCCATACTTCCTCAGCTTCCTAATGAGGATGCTATGGGAGACAGTGTCAAAAGCCTTGCTAAAGTCAAGGTAGAAGGTAGACAAGGTTAAAGACACTTGGGTTTGCAGAAAACCAGCATAGTAACTGTGCGTTCACTCACAGACTCGTTGACTTTTTATTTACCCCAAAACCTCATCTATAGTGTCGCTTCTGAGCCACACTGAGCAGATGGTTGAGCAATCCCATGTAATTCCCCAGAAGGGAAGAAATGGTGTAAGTGGTAGAAAGTTTCATGAAGCAGCCTGAATCACCCACAGCTGCACAGTGCAAATGCGTATTGGGGACCCAACAAGAACTACATTTCTGTCATTGCAGATTTTCTTTCTTAACAGAAGAAGAGGAACGCAATTAGCACCAAGGATGAACACAACACAGGGCCATGACTCCTAATACTCTATTTAATCCTATAGCAGAAACTGCCGTAAGATCGAGACATTATTTAACACGCACAGAGGTAAATTACTGTGGAGTACAGTTGCAAAGAAAAGCTGTAAGGCCCCCTTGGGCTTTTACTGATAAGGAAATGAGACCTGAGTACACAAAGAGATGATGAGAAAAGCCTTGGGAGAGGTGAGCTGAATTATTTTATTGCAAAGTTTTGCTAAGTGCTACCCGTGCAGAAGAGCCCAACAACAGAAGAGGCTGAGCGGAGCAGGAAGAAGAAGGATGAAGGTACAAACTCTCCCAATCAACCCTTCTTGCCTACTACAGCTGCAAGAGTACGAGTGCAATAATGTGTTTCCCTATTCTTCTCTGGAGGGGAAGGAGACACAGCTGTGATTTCTTGAAGTGGAGCAGGTAAGGGTGGCTTCATTGCTTGCATTAGGCCACTAGCTGTGTATTAGGCCAGTAGCCTGGGTACTCAGGACTTGTCAGGTTCTGCTTGGCCTTGTCCTGGTCTGTCTGGAGCTTGTTTATCCATGGCAGCAACTATCACAGAGTCCCACAGTAACTCAGGTCAAAAGAGAACTCAGAAGGTCCAAACTCCTGCTCTAAGCAGAGTCAGCTGCGAGAGGAGGCTTCTCAGGCCTTTTTCTGGTATTAGTTTACTTTCTACATTTGTGGAAAGCAATTACTGGAGAATTTCAACTCTTCTGTCACTAAATGTTTTAGTTTCCAAAGCTGTTAAAAAGTCTCCAAACAAGCAGACACATAGGGCTTGGAAAGCAAGAGAAAATCAACTTAAACTTGATACTTGCTATCTGTTTTCAGATCTCATCATTTTTAAATCAATGATTGCCGACGAGTTGGGAGGAACAGTGCAGTACTGTACCAGCGACAAAGTGGTTATGCATTAAAAGCTTTCTAAGGCACTTCCAACTCAGGCCATATTTAAATCAGCTTTTATCAAACGACAATTACTGTACTGCAAACCCAAACTCTTTAAATTCCAAGTGTTCCCTTTAAGACATGTGAAATTTCCTCCAAATTAAGGATCTCCTCTTAATTGACTTCCTAAGAAAAAAAGGAAAATCTAAAAAGACCATCAAGCAGGATCTAACAATCACAGAGGTCTACTATTATAAAAAAAGGTAACAATGTTCAATGAAACCAATGCCAAACAGGACTAAAATTAATCAAGAAACTGCAAATTACTTATTTTGGTGGCAATCCATACACTCCACATGCCTGTAAACGTGTCTTCAGTCAACTTCTGAAGAAAATCAGAAGCCAAACTCTCAGCCACAAAAAGACATGCCACCACTTTTTGTTCACATTTTTTCCAGATAAATGTTAAAGCTTCAGAAAGAAATTATTTAAAAAGTATTTAATGGGTAGAAAGAATAGTAAATAATTCATTTTCTGTACATTGCACTTAGTTTTGATTTGTGAAAAACTTTGCAGTATATCAGCCTGAAGACTCCTACTCACCATATTGTTAATACCCTTTATAGTACTGTAAGAAATAGAGACAGAATTAACCTACTGTTCCACTTCTAATCACTTACCACTTTTAAAACAACATATGGCTGAGGTTGAATACATTTTTGAGAATTCTGTTTGTTTAGCAAAATTTAATAGCAGCTTAAATTAATCCTTGCTTTAAATTCATACTTAAATGTATGAGTAGTATTCTAATGTTTTTCAATCAGAAATGCGTAACACCAAGGCAGGTTTTTGTATTATATGTTATTAGCTGCTTTGCAGAACTGAGCAAATGCTTCTATTCCCATCTTCCTGCTGTAACAAAAGCAACGGCAGAGACTGAGATTAACAACCCTGTGACAAGTGAAAAAGCAAAGCCATATTTGCATCTTCCAAAATACCCGCTCAGAAAAAGCTCTCTAAGCCTGCCTAACACTCTGTGCTTACCTTTTCTTATTACTCTTTTCTCCATACCACTTCTTTAAGTGCCTGCACCACCTCCCGATCTGTGCTCATCACACTCCTTAATGTCACTTCCATCGTTCTGCATTTCTCCAGGTCTGGGTGAGGGCATCAGCTGTGCCTGGAGCAACGGAGAGACATGCAGCCTCCTGCAACCCCTGGGCCCTGGTTTCATCAGCCACATGAAATCTGCTTCGCTTCAGGGGGAGGATTAGCTTTTGCCCAGTTTTAGCCAGCAGTACAAACGCAGCCCTAGCTATATTGCAGATTTCCATGGTTTTCAGAAAAAAATCCTTACAGTTAAATAACAGTTTTTTACCCATAGCAATGCTCAACAATAAAATAGATGGGAAAACACAGACTTCTTGCCTACCCATCACTTTGTCCAGGCAGCAGCAAATAAATGGAAACAATAGGACAGAAAGGTGCGGGACCCTTCCTGATATCCCTTCCACAGCCAAAAAACTTCATGTTTACTGTGATAGTTTTTGAGCCTGGGATATGAAACCTGTCAAAGATGTTGCAGCATATGTGCAGCATTTCCAGGACACAGAGAAATAAGCTTTGTAATGACTTACAGTCAGAGACTAGGACTGTTGCCAATCTTTATTATAATTTTTCAGTGCAGAAAAATTACTATTTCGGAGACAATCACCCCACAATGCTTGAGAGCAGATTTAGCTACCAAAAAACCCCCCTAAACCGAGCCAAAGCAGTAAAGTTGTTTTTCTGAAAGTGTAGGAAGGAGCAAATGAGCATCTTTTTGTGGAGCACGTAAGGAGAAAATTCTCAGGTCAGGAGAAAACCTGAGTGCAGATGTATACAATTTACAGTTAGGGAAATAAAAGAACAGCAGGCTATTGTAAAAATGGAGCCACTTGTAGCCAAAGCACATAGGCAGCACAGTGAGGCTTTCGTCCTGCAAATTTCCAAGCTCTCCTGCCCTAACCTATAATGAATGTAAGTGGATAATACTCTGCTAACTCCACGGAGACATAAAGTTGGTCTCTTCCTGGGGCTTTTGGACAGTTTCAAAGTGCATTCTGCAAGAATAACAATCCTGTGCGTGGTTCACCGTGTAAAGATCATTTGGATCTCACTCTCGGCAGACGAGCGTAAATAACTGCAGTGAAAATTATTGCTCACACCCTAAGAGTTGCAAACAAACGGCTGCACTACCCAGCAGGCTTCCTGCTGGTTTTAGTCAAACAATTTCACAAATTCAAAACCCCAGACTTTGGAAAGGATCAGCATCCTCTCCCTGGAACCTCCATCACGGTGCAGATGAGTCCGGCCCTCAGACGAGAGAGGGTGCACGGGGCACCTGTGCGGCTGCGCACCGAGCCATACTTTCGTGGAACTCCTGGAGCAAAGCATCGCACACTGACACATTTGTGCCAGCTGCCCTATATTCTCAAGAGCAGTGACAAAATAAAAGCGTCTCGTCATTTGACTTTTTCCTCTGCTAATCCACACTGCTTGGACAACCAGTGTGAAACTGAATAGCTGATGGCATTTTTTATGTGAAATAAAAGCCCAGTTCTGGCGGTTTGGGGGACTGTGGAATGGCTCCAAGAGGCTTTCTGATGAGTCATTATCCAGCTGTCTGAAGCTTTTGGCAGCAAAGACATCAAAAAACATATTATGACTGCACAGCTTTTGCTCTGGGTCCTTGTTCCAAATGATTTTTTTGCCTCTGTGTACTGCTAACTACATTCTTTGCAGGATATTTATTCATGTACCGCTAACTACAATCATCGCAGGATATGTAGTCACTTAGTATTCTGCTTATACCACAATATTAGAGGGCTGTTGGGTGGCCTTGGATGGTGCTATTCAACAACAGTGGTTGTAAATGTCACATTTCCTCAGACTACATCTGCATCAGCCAAATTCTCCTGCTTGTCATTTTTTCCAGAGATGCCCTGAGGAAGAATTTCATCCCAGGCGGTGACCTACATGAGAGCAGGCTGGCTGCCACAGCCACGGGGAGCACCTTTTAGTGCCGCCTCTGCCTCCCCCTTGCCGAGCTCCAACTCTGATGCTGTTTCTCATACAAAGCCTCCTGCACCCCTCCAGTCTTCCAAGAAATAACCCAAGCCTTTAAAAAAAAAATAAAAAAATCCTTGGGAGTTACTGGGAAAGGAATTAGTTACATTATACTAGTTGTCACTGAAAAATGCTCCAGTCATGCCAGACAGACAAAAAAATCCCAAGCAAGGGTATGTACGCTAATATACATATATGTCTGTTTAGGGTGCAATTACTAAGAGTACACTCTGCTGGAGCATAGGACATAAACTCTACACTACAGTATATATATTCAGTAGCAACAGATATATAGGATTTCTTCTGCATAACTTTAGTTATCAAGTCTTCTTATGTAGCCAGCTGACAGAAAGATGTACCTTCACAGAGTGACCCCTTGCAACCTATGATGTTGAAAATAAGTAGGATTAATTGCCCTCTTAGGGCATTTCTTCTCTTACACTGGTCATAAAGAACATTTAGGAGACTGATCCCATGTTAATTGCTGACGTCTGGAAAAAAGAACCCAAAGCCATTGGGTGCGGAAAAAATACTGAATAGTAGATATATGCCCAAGCGTTATGACTGTAAGCTGCATGCCCTTTTATAAGTTACACAAACGAATGCTTAACTTCTCTTAATTTGTGTTTAGCATCACAGGGATCTATACTGCCAGCAACCCATCAGTTCCTAGCAGAGACAACACCCTATATAAAAAAAAAAATGCTGGGTGAGCACCTGAACACAATTAGCTTTGGAGAACCTCAGGGTTTGAAGTAGTGCTGGTGTTCACTACTCAGCTTCACCGAGCGCACACTGCCACAGGGGAAAAAACAGAACTATTCCCATACATTGGAATAAATTAATTATGGAAAAAAATATATTTAACTATCAATCATTAGCTCATGCTCCAAACTGTGTTCAAATAGAGGGACTGTAGGGTCCACTCAAACCTCATGGATACAGCCTACGGGGCTTCAGTTACAGGATCAGGGCTAATACAGTTTGTAAAAGAGAAAAGTAAAAAAAAAAAAAAAAGCCAACAAATGATAGTTGTTTGGTTTATAAAAAGTGAAGTTTAAAAGATGATTGGCTAGTATTGCTCAGGCAATCTATCTACATCTCCATACTACATCTATCACCATAGCAACTGCAGCCTGGGAGGTGTTTCCAAGACTCTAAGAGCAATTAATTTTCCAGGAGATGTAAAACAGTATCTCTGTTCTTTTGTAAGGAGTTATAGGGAATGCACCAAGTACCCCAAGAGCCCAAATATGATAGTTAACACAATTTATTTCCTAGGTTTATTTCCTCAAGGGTAGGATCGTTATTCAATAACATGTTACATGCACACAACTGTAAATTTTAAGAAGGCAGAGAAGAAGAACGTGCTTGATTCACACGGACAGAAAACTTGTGAGTAGCTCCAGGGAAATAAGAAGGGCTGACCAGCAGCCTGGTCACTGCTTGCGGGTGATGGGGAAACCAAGACTGTGCCTGGTCCCAGCAGGACACGCAGCGGCACAGGGACTGGAAGAGGTCTAGGTTAACAGGTCTATCCTCACCTTCCCAACCTGTGGCACACAGGCTATCTAAACAAATCATTAGTTGACATAACCAAAAGCTTGCTCCACAATTGTATAGCAACACTAATGCTTTCACTTATGTGCAGCAACCAAACAGGAACTGATGCCAGTTTTTCTGCTCCAGGAGCTGAAGACCACTCTAACACGTCACTGGCTTTAATAACAACTGGGTCTGTCCCTGCAAAAAATCATATTAATGGAACAAAACATCCTATTAATCATCACCCCATGCTGCATGGTATTTTGGAAACCAACACACGTGAGCAAGTGCCCTGAGAGAGCTGTAAAATGCTGTGATTTCATCAGAAGACTGTTTCTTTCCAGATAGCAAAGAACCTTCTAGATAGAAAGGTGAATAACACACTGTTCATAAATTAATTTTAGTAAGAACATTTTAAAGTACATGTGGTTTTCTAGAGACTGAGATTTAGTGTCCGGTACAAATATCTCATGAAAATCCAAGTGTGGAGGGAACTCTCTCCTTACCAGTTCCCTTTCACTACTGGTGCTCTCTGTGCCACACCTGGGTGCTTATCAAAAAATGCATGCTCTTCATCTCCACCTTGTTCCTGGGTCAAAGCACCCTAACTCAGAAACCAATGCTACCAGTGAGACTTTACACAGAACATTGCACTTCTTAAGCATGTATTTCCTGCAGTAAAATACAGAGAGAAATGGCAATGTATGTAAAAACAAATTATGCATGTTTGGGAAGAAGGGCAGCTCCTAAAGGCTGTGGCACAGCCCAGTCTTGGTAACACCTGAGCTGGCATCAACAGAAACAACTGCTGCTTTTTCCTCAACTGCCCCTCATCATCCTTAATTTGACCACAAGTCTTCCTGCAAGCAGTATTTCACCTGACATCTCATCAACATTAGCAACCTTATTTCGTTTTCATGTGACTGGATGGATGGATGAGGGGAGGGCGGTCGATGTGGTCTACCTTGACTTCAGCAAGGCGTTTGACACGGTCTCCCACAGCATCCTCCTAGGGAAGCTTAGGAAGAGTGGGTTAGATGAATGGACAGTGAGGTGGATAGAAAACTGGTTGAAGGACAGAGCCCAGAGGGTTGTGATTAGGGGCACAGAGTCTAGCTGGAGGTCAGTGAGGAGCGGTGTTCCCCAGGGGTCAGTACTGGGCCCAGTGCTTTTCAATATATTCATCAATGACCTGGATGAGGGGATAGAGTGCACCCTCAGCAAGTTTGCTGACGACACAAAGCTGGGAGGGGTGGCTGACACCCCGGAAGGCTGTGCCGCCATCCAGAGAGACCTGGACAGGCTGGAGAGCTGGGCGGAGAGGAACCTCATGAAATTCAATAAGGGCAAGTGTAGGGTGCTGCACCTGGGGAGGAATAACCCCCTGCACCAGTACAGGTTGGGAGCTGACCTGCTGGAGAGCAGCTCTGAGGAAAGGGACCTGGGAGTCCTGGTGGACAACGGGATGGCCATGAGCCAGCAATGTGCCCTTGTGGCCAAGAAGGCCAATGGCATCCTGGGGTGCATCAAGAAGAGTGTGGCCAGCAGGTCGAGGGAGGTCATCCTCCCCCTCTACTCTGCCTTGGTGAGGCCCCACCTGGAGTACTGTGTCCAGTTCTGGGCTCCCCAGCTCAAGAGGGACAAGGAATTGCTGGAGAGGGTGCAGCATAGGGCTACTAAGATGATTAGGGGACTGGAACACCTCTCATATGAAGATAGACTAAGGGAATTAGGTCTCTTTAGCCTGGAAAAGAGGCGTCTGAGGGGGGACCTAATTAACACTTATAAATTCTTGAAGGGTGGGTGTCAGGAGGATGGGGCCAGGCTCTTTTCAGTGGTGCCCAGTGATAGGACAAGGGGTAACGGGCACAAACTTGAGCATAGGAAGTTCCACCTAAACATGAGGAGGAACTTCTTTCCCTTGAGGGTGGCAGAGCACTGGAACAAGCTGCCCAGGGAGGTGGTGGAGTCTCCGTCTCTGGAGACATTCAAAACCCGCCTGGACGCGTTCCTGTGTAACCTGCTCTAAGGTGGCCCTGCTCTGGCAGGGGGGTTGGACTAGATGATCTACTAAGGTCCCTTCCAACCCTAGGATTCTATGATTCTATGATTCTATGATTCTATGATTACTAGCAACTCTTTCTCCCTTCCTGCCTTGCAGTTTTCAGACCCAACCACTTGAGGAACTTCTGATTATCATCACTTCCTCTCTGCAGACCCCAGTAATCTGGTCCTAAATTTATCATGGTGTTTTGTTACTGCTAGTCCCTCAGCTGGTGTTCATTTATCTTTTTAATCTATTTGGGCAGGGAGTTATCACCACATACTTAGTACTTTTACCACTATCACCAGTCTTTTCTTAAATGTTATTAATAAATGTGAAAATATTGTAAAGATCACAGTAATAGCAAGCACAAGAAGCAGACTGGTGGGACTACACTGAAGCAGCAATCAAGAAGCCCACTTCAACTGATTACTCATATTTGAAAAATATTCCTGTTCACCTCAGCCTGTCATTAAGGAGGGATGAGGTTGGATAAAGGTTTTGAACCCAAATGTATAGAAAAACATATGACTTGTTGAGCCAGCTGCTCAGACCACAAGTCAGGCCAGCCCAGATGGAAAAGTCCTCCTGGTCATGATGTAAAACGGTCACAGCCTCACCTGACAAATTCCATGCTAATCTCAGCATGGGTTTAGCTGGAAACTGCATCCCCCATCTGAAAGTTTAAGGAGCACATCCTTGATTAACCCATTATAAGAGATTTTCCCAAGACCTAAGAATGCCCCAGTGACCCAGGATCAATGCATAGCAGTGCTATTTACATTGCTACTAGACAAATCACTCCTGCTTTGGGTGCTCCCACAAATACTGTCCATGCATACTGACAAACAGGGGAGAATAGTCTCTTTACACAGCAGTGCAACATCAGATAACAAAGCCATTTATCTTGATTTAAACTGTTTACAGATTTGGCATATTGGATTTTCTATAGCAAAGTGCTTTGCTACTTCAGAGCTGGCACGCTGGGGAAGCACCTCCAGCTCACGTAAACCAAGTGACCTCCATCTGGCAGAGGAACAGAGACAAAGGGGAATTTGAGACCTCCCCATTCACTTTCAGTTTATTCACATACCTTAAAGCAAAACCTAGGGAACTATAGGCAAGGGGAAGAGAAAGTAAAGCAACACGTTTCATTGGTGGGTTACACATAGAAGGAAGACTGGCAATATTTGCACAAATAGTTACACACATAAAAGCGCGCTGGCTCTCTGCTTGCTTCCACTGCAAGCCTAAACATTTTATGAAACAGGGGAATAAATAATCTGCTTCATTTTTAGCCAGCTGCAACCTAACTAAATGTATGGAGTAAAACTTCACATAATGTGCAAGTTCTCCCCACTTGCATATAAAATTTTGCATGTGTGTGGCCATACTTTTTTTTTTTTTTTTTAACATCACTTGGAATGGGAAGTCCATGAGTTAGATCAGTCATGTCTGTGAGGCTATTGCTTAATTTTTCAACATGAAACTCTTAAGAATCCCTTGATGTAATTTCTTGTTTGTAAATGTTTGGTCTAGTTTGATCAAGCAATTTCTAGCGAGTCCAAATGTGAACCTATACCTTTTTTGTTGAAGGAATCTCTCAATCTGTAAAACATAGTGGGCGCTAGTGGTTACAGGAGAAGACAAGCTGTGCTATTGCCACCAATTTCCAGCCAATAGGCAATATAATTCTCTCTAACCAACTCTCACACAACACCCAGTTTAACTGCCTAAGAAAGGTCAATCCATTCCAAGCAAAAACAACTCAGCCTTCCCTTGATGAAGAAGTAAACCAACAGATTCCCAAACTACAGCACCAAAAATCTCCTTTATCAAAGAGGGAAGACTCTTTCTGGTGATATGGCAGGTTAGCAAAGACTGTTCCTGTGAAGGAGCTGAAGAACAATGTTTAAAACAGAATGGGCAGGTTCTTCTTGAAGGCCTGAGTTATAGTATGGATTATTATAAATGCTGGCGAGTAACAAAATTATTTATTTAGTGACACTATAGTGAAGCATTTTAAGAGCAGCCAAACCACACAGGATTTCGAATACTGCATTATTATTTTCCAATAATGTTGTTTCTGCATTACACATTATAATTTATCTGATAGCTAATTGTGTAAAAATAGCCCCTATTGTCAAAAACAAAGCAAACAGAAAAAAAAAATGGGAGCAATATAATTTTAGCAAATTGTTATAGTGTAAAAGTATAGAGTTACTGTCAATACTGGAAAGCAGCGTGAGGATAAAAATATATGGCCAAGATTCCCACCCATGACTAGAAATACAAACGTCCAGACTCAGGTGTGATGCTTCCACAAACCATCTGTGACTGGCAGTCCGAACGCTGCCCATCCTGCTCGCCTTTGGCTACAGCAGCCGGCAGGGTGTGGTGGTCTGGAGTAGTAAACACTCTTCATTATTCTCCTTAAATTTTGACACAGCATAGGCTATAATGTGTCATGGCACCTATAGTGGGCAGCTCATACAGGGAGCTGAGCCCCTGTCTGTTGTGCAGACTGCTTTAGATAACACGACAGGTTTGGTATCCACCTTCAGCCTACAGCAATGGGAGTGAGTACATGAATCTACAGATGCAGTCAGTGAGCAATAATTACATTTTCTGTGAGCACGTGCTGATAAGGGCATATCATTTCTGCTAGCGGAGATTACAGTGGCAGGAGTGGGTTATTTGTGCTTTCTGCAGAGCACCGTTTCACCTGCCAGAGCTGGGCACACCGTGACAGACTGTGGTGCATAAACACGGGCACACATTTTAAAAGATGCACGGACAGAACTCTCTCCCCCCTCCTCAGTTCAGATTGCCAGCTGCAGGCCTCTACATTTAATAGCCACCAGAGTTAAAGCTGGTTTTTTTGAACTTAGATCACCTGAGCTTCCACGTGTTTCCACGTGCCTGTGGAAAGCAGGAAGGGGTTTTACAGTATAATTAGGAAAGGGAAAACAGTGTCAGTAAATGGAAACATTAGGAAGAAAGTAATTTTTGTTTATGAATTATGAATGTTCCACTTTGCATATCTCAAGTCTTGTATAACACATAAGCTTTTCAGAAATGCTTCCTTAGTAGTTATACCTATGAACGAACAAAGTTGTTTTCCTTGCAGTAATTTTCATTTCAGCTCAGTGCTGTCAAAGTAAGCTACTTATTTAAAATAGTTTGATAACTTACTGTCTCTGCTTTAAAAAAAAAATTGAAAAAACCTGTAGCTCACTGGCAATTGAGAAAACAGGCAGGAAAACCTTACAGCTCTTGTGCCGCTACAAGCTCCGGACTCAACAGAAGACAGGAATGAGGAATTCAAGTGCCTGAATTTGGAGACTTTCTGAAGAACAGTTTAGCTTAAACTAACCTAACTGTTGTCCAGCAGCTCTTGGGCCTACTCTACCTCATGGTAGCTTCTCCCAAAGCCCCTATATGGCTCAGTGACAAAACTGAGTGGCAGGTAGCTCAGTCCCAGCTTGATGCCAGTAAGGGTTGCTCTCAAGTGGAAAAAAACTATGTTAAATATGGATAAACTTCATTTGCAGACACTGTTTGTCATTAGAGCAGGGCAAAAGAGCTTGAGCAGGAGCTAATAATACTTTTCCTGTAAGTGAAATGTCCTGTAACTATTTGGAATAAATGACATTATCATAGCAGTGAGAAGTCTGGGACATGCAGTCACTTTCACTCTTAATCAGAGCAAGGACTTTGTCTTCCTTCTTCATGTCTCTCTCAAACACAATGTAACCCAATTAACACTCTATCTAACCCTTATCAGCACCTTCTTCAAATGACCTCTGAAAAGGAAATGAGAAAACATGTTCAGCTGTGTATAATGAGGAAGATAAATAGTACAGAGTATTTTTCTATTATGAGTGGGAAATAATTGGTAGTTTAAAAAGATTATTTCTCTCCAGACACATGCAGGTGCATTCATTGCTGAGAAACATTTGTGTAAACATATATATGCCCATCTCTACACAAACCGAAAAATGGTTCTCATGGACTACACTGTATTAAAGAACTTCTTATAACATAAGCATAATGCACTGCACTTAATTTACAGGTACTCCAAAGAACGTGCACAGAAAAAAAAAAAAAGGACACAAATTAGCTCTATATTAGAATTATCAAATGTATGCTGTCCAGAAATGGGGCCTTTGGGAGAAAGTGTGACCACTACTATCTGAATTTCTGCTGTTCTAAGCCTTAGAAAGAAATGAAGTATGCACTGCAGGGGAACAAGGCTACCAAAATTTTTACAAAACTATCTATTTTGTGCTTCAAAATCTCTTTATCACCAGAAGTGAAATCTATTGCAGCTACTTCCCAATACTGTTTTCTTTGTGCATGATAAAATTCATCAGGGGCCTAACTGTCTCTGCAAATTTTCTGTAAACACCCACAAATGCGGAGAAGCGCTTGTCCTGTGCATGCAGAGGTGCCCCTCTCTTGTAAACACTCTGCTACAAGAAAAGAGGTGAGTTCAAACACAAAAGGACCAAAAAGCCATATTCATTCTTGTGGGCAAGCTTTCCAGCCACTTCCCTACATGCAAATGATACGGGATGCTGGTGACCCCACCAATATATTTGTAAAGAACAGGCTCGGCGCTGCTAGACTTCTGTCCTCATACAGAAGACAGACCAGATCTCAAGAAGATGCAGATAATATAATTTTTTAATTATTACTTTCATTTAGTGTCAATGGACAGAGAAGTTTTACTTAAGTGCAGTCGACCACTACTGCAGAGGTCATTTTTTTCCCTTTCTTTTCCAACTAAAAGAAACTACTTTAAATGTGGATTTACTTCTTGCCATCCCAGGGTTTGCTATCAAGAATTTAAGCACATCCACACTTCTGACAGGCCCTGTGTATCTCATCCTCTGAATCAAAACCCCTTAACAATGATCGGTTTTAAGTTCTGCTCCATTTCACGAAAATTACCTCTACTCTAATCCTTCCATTTTTTTTTTTTTCCAAGGGAGACCCTTTTTCCACTTTAATGAAAATATCTAGGCAGTTTGCAAGGAGCTTGACTGCCGTGTTTGATTGCCTGTGCTTCATCATGTGGTTAGAACGAAACTGCAATTTTTAAGGACTTTTGATTACTTGAACTTATTTCACTCTACGGAAGAGTCAACTGAAGCAGCATCTGATGGGCTTTCTGGATAAGGAGGAGTGCTCCAGGTCCCATGGGGCATCCAGGCT
The DNA here is from genome assembly GCA_013400135.1 of Rhinoptilus africanus. Classification (NCBI taxonomy): domain Eukaryota; kingdom Metazoa; phylum Chordata; class Aves; order Charadriiformes; family Glareolidae; genus Rhinoptilus; species Rhinoptilus africanus. The sequence goes on from VXBO01002397.1 coordinate 357,028, forward strand.
GCTGCCCACCCAATGCACTGTGCAGGGCATCCACTTACAGTGTCATGGGGGGCTGCTAGTAAAGGTGATCTGTTTTGAAGGGCTGGAGAAGTCTTCAAAATCTTCGCGGAAGTTAGGAAAAAAACACCTTTAGATATTTCTTGAAGCAGAGCTCTAGATGTTACGTAGTTAAACACCCTTCACTTTAAAGTCTTTGTTAACTCACTTTGCGTTTTGCAATCATGTTTTACAGGTACTCTTGCTTCCAAAGGTCCATTTTTAGGGTAGCATATCAGGCCGGTTTTACTCTGTGCTTTCAGCCATAGTTTTGCTTCAGCAATGGTGGGTAAGGTGCATTGCTGTTGTGATCCTAAAACTGCAGCAAGAATTCAAAGGAGATTTTTTTTTTGTCATGGACAAGCGAAGGGGACAAATCTGGAGAATGTAAAATGTCTAACTGCCTCCTGGCTGTGAATACAAAAACTGAAAATTGCCTGAAATTGGGAATTAGAGATTTCCATCTGTAAATTTATGCTGTTGAACAATAACTTCTCTTCTGCTTTCCAAAGTAAAAGGAAAACTCTCGAGTACTAAGAATACTGTTAAAGAAGGCATATATCATTAAGCTAACCAAGTGGTGTGCTACCATGATGCTTGCTATCAGGAAGATTAAGCACAGCATGCAATAAGCAAGAAAGGAAAGATACTTTTTAATACTTGGAATAATGTTCTCTCCAACTGAATTGAATGGTGAACTGCCATTCTTTTCTTTTATTCAAACTATTCAAATAATTAATTTTGGAGGATTCTGCAACACCATATTAATGCTGACTTGTCTGGAAATCATGACGGTCCCCTTTTCTTTCAAAACTGAGTCACAAGTGCCTCAAAAATAAGAAATCTGAGAAGCATTTGTGTTGATGAAATGAGGGGCTCTACAGATGACACTGAAATCTGTGAATACATAGGAGGTGAATTACAAACATAATAAAAACCCATAAACTCAACCATTAACAAGCTTTCTAAAATGACTGCCTAAAGGGCGAGCTTTCAGTCTCAAGCAGGATATGCAGAGGTTACAGCTGGAGGAGCTGGAAGACCTCTTAGGTACCTTTATCCCACCTTTACCCTCTCCAGAATAACATTTCCAACATTTGAAGACATGGTGAAGGGAATTGAAGACTGTTTACTCATTAGTCTTCCTGGCTGATAAGCAAATGAACACGTATTTCCCAGGTCTTTATTGACTGACTCCTTGTATTCACAGTTCAAAGCACATGGAGCGCATGCGTGTACCTTCACCTGTAGATTCTTGCTTCACATTCAGATATCATGGGATACAGAAGTGAAGCTGAAATCTTCAGCATGTTTTAAACACCACTGATTTGCAGCTGTAGGTCTGTAATTAAAAGCCATGTTTGATATGTGAATTTAACTGACACCCATATATATGGCTTCAGGCTGGTCTCCACTGCTGTTATGGTTTGTATAACATTAATTGAAATGCTTTCCTTGAAGGGAAACTTTCTGACAGCTAAGTGAGTAAACAGCTTGGATTCCAGTTCCCTTCAATCACTCTATTGATGTGATACAGGAGGAAGTGATTTTAAATCTAAACTGTCACTAAAGATCAAACCTCAAGGTTAAAAATAAAGAAGAAACAGATATATGGAGTTTTTTGCATGACAAAAAAAAAAAAAGGTTCACGCAGAATTGTTTTAGTTATGCCAACTTTGAAACAGATTGAATCAATAACAGGCTGTACACTACAGAGATGCAAAGTCATGAAAACAAATCTAAATAGACTGAGGTCACCTCAAAAAAAACACTGGAAAATGCCCTTACTACCAAATGTGTTTATTAAACTATGCTTGTGCTATGAATGCTGTAGATTTGGACAAGAGACTTTGAACCAGGTTAGCAAGAGCTCTTGCTTACTAAATCAGAATTGTAGATAGATTAAAATAGTCATTTGTAACAGTTTTCACAGTCATTGCTAACTAAAGACAATTCACGAGATAATTTCTTGGTGCATCAACAGCCTTTTGCATTTCACTGCTTTCACTTTTTACAAAATATAGGAGGAAAGAATAATAAAATAAACCCAGACAAAATCACAAGGTTAGGTGATCCAAAGCCCTGCAGTTTCCACTCTACCCACAGTAGCTCAGAACACCCCTGACAGTCCGGGTGCAGTCCTGACTCCCCCAGGGAAGCCAACGCCTCCCTAGTCCCTGAAAGAGGGATTATGGGCAGGATTATGTGGGCCAGAGGAAAAGAACAGCTTTTAGGGGTGCTAAGGGTATACATTTCAGAAATGTTAAAATAGACATTGGGCTGCTCGGTATATTTCGGTTCTGTTTCAAGAGCAAGAAATACAATAAGTCATTTTATACAGCAGCCCTAAAATGATCTCCTCATCACGCAAGAATGATGGATGAAATGATTTGCCTGCACAGTAATACGTGTTACTGTTCCCCATGTGGAGATCATAATTCTAGCATCTGCAAGACTAGAATCATTCTAGCCTTTTGTTAACAGGACGTTCACATAAAAACTTCATCAAAGACTCTTGTGCTTCAAAATATGAAGGATTTATTTTACAGATCTGAAGGACAAGTTTGAGTATAACTGTTACGGTAAAGCTATCAGAAATGAGATTATCTTTAATCAGTTTTTATCTTGTACATCTGTTTTATTTTGTTGATAAACACACGGCATAATTTGTTTTTCAAGTATCAAGAAGGGATTTCTTTCTACATTACCTAATTTACATTACATTGAAGGAAATAGTTGCATTGGACTGTTGCAACTGATTTCCAAATCTGAAGAAAAGTAATGATATTATTTTGAGTAGAAGATAATCTTAGCTAGGAATACCTGAAAGTGGAAAACCCCTTTTACTCAAAGTATTACTTTAACTACAATTGAGAAAAGTTATTTTCCAGAATATACATCCTGTGCATTATATGCTGTGAAGTACTTTTTAAAGAAACTTACATACTTCATGTTAAAAGAATTTCATTAGAAACATGTCTCCATCTACAGCCAAAGTACCAGAGCAAGCCAACCACCTCTCTTCTTTTCCATACATCAGAAATCAACCCTGACTTGTGTCTCCCCAGAAGCTCACCTACCTGACTGCCCTGCATGATTTACATTCTAATGACAACTGAAGCCAAAATCAGGGAACATAATTTTTTTTCCTTAAATTTTGAATTGAAAGGTAATAAAAATTAATCAAATTAAACTAAGCATCAAAATGCACAAATTGGAGGTCTAAAAGAAACTATTTTTTTATTCTTTAAATCAGCTTGCACATGTACAAAGGCTTGGACAGACACAAGGTTTGCCCCAAAACAACTGCTGACATGTCTTCTCAGATGCTTCCACAGTAAATGCTTCAGTGCACACACAGCTGAAACCACTATTTCCAGCCTAGAGGGACTTCAAAGTAAATCTTACAGTTCTCAGCCTTCAACTGAAAGGTGTCGCTCATAAACCCTGGTACAGATTGATGACAAATCACTAAATTTTGAAAGGTCAACAAGAGCTTTCGCTTGCAAAGTTTTTCTCCCTATCCTATAACAAGAAATTTTCTCAGGAACTACTAGCACTAGGGTATAAAGAGAAGCAGGAAAATACACAAAAATGAGAGAACAGAAACATACTGGTGCTTTCTCAAAATGAAATCAATATTCTTGCTTCCTTAAGTGGTAGTAAAATTCATAGGTGCCCCAGTATTAGTCTTGAAATTATGAGGATGCCACCTGTTTTGATTTGCATTGTGTTGATTTCTTCAGTTACATCACCAAGGGGGACCATAAAGCAAAACTTCTTTATTATTCTGTAGGCATTGCCATCTATCTTATTTTAATCAGTTTTAGCACTATTTCAGGAATGACCACTACCATAACTCAGAAGCAATGCACCAGCACTTCAACCATTTCAAAGTGCAGACTCTATCTCAAATGCTTTTGCATTTCAGAACAAAGATTCCTTCCCGGGTGGACCAAAAAATCTTTACCATTCAGCAAGGAAGGTGCAGAAATGTACTTCCACTGTTCCTTCTCCTTATTGACCAGGGAAATCATTACTATTGAAAAGTTACGGAGAGACTATTACAGAACTTGAGGTAAGACTGAAAATAAGTGATTTTTTTTTTTAATATAATAAAAACTATTTAGGTTTACATTGCTAGCTGTCAGATCGTCTGTTGAGAATGGAAGCCAATAAGCCCCCAAGAAAAATTGCACAGTAACACACTGCGAAGAATTTGTGTCTGAGATGCCTTCCAACGTGACTGGTTCAGATGAACAATAATAGAAGTTTCTTTTTATGCTAAAGCACTTCATTCAAGCTCTGACAACCAAAAAATTACTCAACAAGTTGCACAGTATAGAATGAATGCAGTTACTTGAAAGTTTTTTTATGCATAATAACAGACCCTTTAGTTTAACAAGTCACTCGAATAAACATATGTCATACCACAAAGAAAAGAAATGAAAAGTTCTTCTCATTATCTTCTCTCTCTCCTCTATTCAACTACAAAAATATTAATTGCAGATGGCAAAGGAAAATGCCTTCTTTTCTGTGCACAGCTGCATAGTTAGGTGGTGAACTTCAGATACAAAGTAAAACTCAAGAAGTCATGATGCAATAACTAACAACCTTCCAGTGCTGCATGAACAGATTTTAAACCACAGAAACAAACACATAAAAAATGCCTTTTAGATTTAAAATCATAAAGAACTTTCTTCCACTTCAGCACAACACTTGCTCAAAGTCCCAGAGCAAATCTCTTTTGCTATAAAGTTTATTTGTGCTTCCCCTTACGCCTGCCCAAGGGAACCTTGGAAAGGGCTTTAACTGAAGCGCTGGCAGGAGTACACTCTGAAATACTGCTTGGTACACCGATTTATACATCTGGCTGAAATATCCAACCACTGGATGTCACTGTTACTCCACAAGAAGTAAGAACATACAGCCATGAGACCACCACCACCATAGAGCAGCTGTCTACTGCTAAATCCTTCAGAAAAAAAAAACCCAAACTTTGAAAAGTACAAGGAATTCAAAATTCAGGAGGAGTACAAGGGACAACTATGCTTGGAAAACAAAGTCTCAGGGAGTCCACAGTGCAAAGGCTGGTCAAAGATGGCCTATGTTACTATGCCAAATTTTGGCTTTGAAAGAAACTGAAAAAAAAGTTGGCTTTTCCTTCAGAATGGGAGAACGTATCCTTCTTCAAGCCTTTTACTTTTCTGAGCACTGAGGCTGCAGACTGGTTTCCAATTGATGCACATTACATATAGCCATTGTTATGTAGGCACTTTTCCATTTGAAAGAAGATTGACTGACATGACTCAGTGAGGTAGCACCACAAAGACTACACGCACACACTCAAAAAATTCCCATCAGTCCTCATCTGGGTATCCTCACAGTGAATGGCTGTTCAGTTCCATTAGTTTTCCCAGGAGTAAGTGGGTTTTCTGGTGGAAAGGATTGGAAGCTGCTGTAAGCTGCTTCACATTGCATTGTTAATGGAAATTCCAATACTCTTAAAAAGAGAAAAGCAAAGGGGGAAAAAAAGAGGCATGTTCATCTTCTCTCAAAAATGCAAAAAACCCCTTCTTGACCCCAAATGATTTTCTCTGTGCCAGCACTGAACATGAAACTGTTTCGGTCTACTGGATAAGGCAAAAACCTATTTCTTTTTCCTTTTGTCTATCATGCTTCACCGAGCAATTTTTTTATCCTTATTTTAACCTCCTCACCTGGCTGTCTCTACTACTTCCAGTAGCCCTTGAAAATACAGAAATAACTCAACTTGCTATTTCCAACATCACCTCCAAGAAGCAACATGAAGATTTCCATAGAATCTGAAAAAAGACAGTATTTCAATTTAATGTACCACTACTCGTGCTTAACCAAAAAGTATGCTCCTAGGAAATGTTAAGTCTTAACTTTAAAAGCAAAAGTAGTCCTCATTTGTAAATGGTTATTATTTATTCTCAACAGGTTCAAGCTACTTCTTTACAATTATTTCAACTTCCGTATCAGACTTCATCTGACGATTTCTGAGACTCTCACTACTTTCAAATTAAAAGTAAGTGTTAGGGATGAAAATAAAATCAGAAGTTCATAATGACAGTTTGAAAGGTGTCTAAAATATGCAATCATAAATAAGGAAATTCTGTCCCTAAGTATCCTTAATTATAGTTTCTAATTTCACCTTGCGTATGTGGTAACACAGCAGAAAAAGAATTTTAAAAAGTCATCTACACATTTTTCAGTTTTCCTCTGCAGGTACATATATAGAATATTACGGAATTTTTTAGCCTTGTTAAAAAAGGATCTCTATATTATCAATATTAACTATGGGGAAACTAACTCTACTGAAATACAGATTCAGATTTAGTACAGTGCCTGTATTTCCAGTCAATGCGTGAATTTGTTACTATAGTTAGATATTATATGATTTTATGGTATTGCTGCTCATGTACTATAATTTGTTACACTTCTAATTAAACTTAAAGCTGTAGAAAAGCTTAGAAACATATAATCTGTATAATTAGAAAGACGAGAATGCCTGGGACTCAAAGATAGAAAAAAGCATATAGAATGCCTTAAAAATGATCTGCTCATTTATTAACATGCAGTGGAAAATGCCATTTTAATTATACAAATCGAGGTATTTCCAGAGACCTAAAAAAGCGGAGTCCATACAGCTTTTTCACTATAAAATGCAGCACTGATTTCATATCTTTACATGATATAAAAAATTTTTTTAAATGTGTGGGTCAGGAATTAAATGAGATTGAACAGTCATGGAAGTTCTCTGAAAGTCAGAGACATGAGAAATAAATAGCCACAGTGAAACTATTTCAACCAAACATGGCTTTTGAACCATCTTGCTAGCTCCAGATGAGAGGAGATGAAAAATAATCAGAGAGTTGACCTCTGCTGAACGGCTCATCAAACCTGGATTGCCCTTGAAACGGGTAGGACACACAGACCCAGCATTTCACAAGAGGTACATGGAGCTTAACATACCACGGCCAAAAACTCTGCCAGCCCATTTTTGTAGCCATGATATTGTCCACAGTTTACTAATGAAATTGAATTTGTTGGAAGCATTTGTATCAATTAAAATCATCCACTGAAATAATAGATTGTAAAAGGCATACAACAATACGACACATAACACGTACCCTTTCTGTTTTCTCGTAGATTTTTGTCTACAGTTTACACTTGTTTGACTTCTCTTTGCAGTTATCGACTAGCCAAATAAAATGTGGGTCATTCAAAACTGCAGTCAGCAATACAGATTCTGCCACCACCAGCGCTTTTATCTTCAATAGGAGGGCAGAAATTGGTCAAAGTAGTTTTATGAAAGCAAAAAAAAAAATCTCTGAAAATGTCTTTCTATTGTCTTTAGGCTGTTCTGACGATGAAGCCTTGTCGATAGGAGCAGGGGGATGAGGGTGTTGGGGGAGGAGAAGCCCTGATTACTGGAAGACCTCATACAGTATATTACCAGAAGGTGCAAAATACTGAAATTCCGCACTTGGTACCTTGAGGCATTTCTTGGCCTTAGATAAGTCCTAGTTTGAATTTTTTTCCCCTTTAATCTTTTCGCACTGACTTTAAACGATTCCCCCTTTCACAGCAGGTTGTTAAGCAGCTCCTGGTGCCGCCTGCCGCAGAGGAGCTCTGACATTGCAAGGGTATTTTCTTTGATGAACTGTAACGAAACCTGAGTGCAAGGCTGCATTGTCTTCAGCCTCCGTAATGGGATTGCTCATTAAATGGAAGGTAAACATATTAAGAATGACAATTTCCATCCAATCATTCAATTTGCAAAAGGACAGACGTTCCTTGCAAAGTCAAATAGCACGGCAAGGTTATCTGTAATAGGGATTTTACAGTACAGCTGTCAGCGTTTGGAGATCATCTGTTTACCAACAGGTATCCCTGTCACTGTTGTTGGGTTTTTCCTGAAGCAGAGGGGAAAACTGAAGAATTACAGCATTGCATGCAGCATCCATGGCCTAGTCCATTCAGCAAATGTTGACACTGCAGAGATGACCACTGTTTTCAGACACACATCTGCAGCTGCATCATTTGCTTATGCAACGAAAAAAGAGCAAAGTTCAGTGGCAAAGGTGCCAGAACTCCACAATCATTTAAATACTGCAGGGGGCTGATCTTGCAAATGCTTCTGAGCTTGGTGCTTATTGCCGTGAATACCCTTACTAAAATTAATGGAAGTACTCAAGCAAATAAAGCTTTTAATGCCTTAAATTGCCTGAGTCTTGAGGTCCACAGGTGCATAAATGTAGATCATTACACCCACATGGAGTCCCTTGACTTCCCAAAAAAACCTCTATTTAGGTGAAATCATCTGCCCACACTGTTCTTTTTTTAAAGATTAGAGATGCAGTTTGTGGAATAACATACGAGATAATTTCTCTGAACTTCAACAAGAAAAGATTTACTTCTTGTTCAGACAGATAAGGAGAAACTGACATAAAGATACAATGTAAGCATCAAAATACAATTGATTAAATTTGACAGGGATGTGAATATAGCCACCTTTCAGAAATATTTTGTGACTATAAGAAAACTCTACTTTTATACTGTCATAAAATCCTCAACTACAATTTGCAAATAATACTTAATTTTTTAAAGGTTTTTCTGCTTTTAATTTGGAATCTGCACAGTCTTTTTCACTCCTTGATGGTCACCCTCACCAAATATTTGTCCCCCAGCCTCCACTTTAAACACAGACCAAGGATCCAAAGACTAAAGACAACAAAATTCATAGTGGTGTCTCAACGTGACACTGTTCGTACACGTGCCCCTGCCTTCGCTCTACTTTCCTCTTCTCTCAGGATTTATGCAAAGCTTGCAGGAGTTTCAAAGTAATTATACACAAAAAAGCTCAGAGGGATGGTAAGGTGCTAGATCTGATCTTACTGTTTTCAGAGTTCCTAGAAGAAATGGAAATAAAGATGACCTCCATCATTAAAGAATCCCTTAAAATTGACCATATGATGTTGTTCTGAGCAATTGCAACAGAAATTCTTAGAGATACTGTACTTGGTTAATGGTTTTGCAAGCATTTATTTTAAGAAATTTTCCTTTTATCAATTAAATTACAACTACTTCGAAGATTGTATGCAATATTGGATCTGGTAATAGTTCACCACCTGGAAAGCTAATTACCATGCCTATTGCTTGCTGCATATTTAATTCTGCTCTTATATTAGATGTAATATATTGGTACATCTGTAAGTAGCTATTGGATTCACTTTGGATACAAATTTTCCAGTGGTTTCTGTAACATATGTCAGACCAATCTGGTCTAACATACATGTACCAAACTTCACATGATACAGTAAATGCAAAGCTTACTAGCAATTACTAAAAGATTTCTTTTCTCAAAAATCACAACTGCAAATTGAATGCAACCTGTCACACCAAATTAAGCACATAATAAATGCATAAGAAGCCTGTTTTCATCTGGTCATAAAATATAGATGCTCCCAATGGGCTGCCGAGTCTCTGTTGACTTGCAGATAAAGTGTGGGCCCATCTAAGCCCCGACTCCAGTGTCACAGAAACCAGCTAACAACTCCGGAAACTAAACTACCCAGTAGACTACAAAATACTAAAAAACCCAGACAATTTTCTCCGGCCACTTAGACATGGAGATCATTCCACATTAGTTGCAATAGTGCTCACCATGCCATTTACTCTAGGGGAAGGAGACTTTTATTGTCAGTCCCCTTTTTACCTCTTGTAAAAGAGATGATGTAACTTCACAATTTCTGCCCATAGATGAGAAAAGTTGTATTTGTAGGTATGACATACACAGTATGTGTGAATATGCATGACTGACAAGTAATGCATGTGGTAAAATCTTTGAGGCAAGAACCGCATTCTTTTTTTTTGCACTATTTTACAGTATCAAAGTTGTGCAGGTAACAATAATCATCACAAAAATCTCTACAGCTAACTTTTTTGGTATTGTAGAAAAGAAATGAACATATATTCTTTTTCTCTCTTAGGAAGAGCTACCTAAGAAGAATCTCTGACAACCCTGTTCATTTTCAATACAAATGGGAATTAGTGGGGAAATTTTGGTTCTAATGATGTGCCAATATTTGAATAGGGCAAGTGAACTGTCTGCATGTCAGTTAATACAACACGAATCCCAGGCAACAAAACAACCAACCAACCAGAAAAAAAAAATTAAACTAGTATATTGGATTTAATTAGTAGAGAATGAAAAGTTATGAATTTAAGCAGGCAATTTAACATATTATGGAAAATGTGTTTTGTCAGGGTACTGTTTCATTCTCTGAGGTTACTCTAAATTTCACTGCTGACAAAGGAAACTGTTTATATACACCATATTTTAACTCGGTAAAGCATCTTACCTGACACTTTATAGCATTTTGACCGAAAAAATTAAGACATGTCTCAACCGTATTGCTTTAAGAAATCATCCTAGATTGGTGCTCCATCATATTCATCAGTGATTCCACAAAGTGTTAGCTGATGAGAAAGACAGGTACTAGGTGGACTGCTTGGTAAGAGGGGCAAATTCAGACAAAATACATGGAGACTCAGGCATTTAGGGACAAGAGGCAAGTAATGCTTCCAAAACAAGAAGGAAGAATTATGAAAAATGGTAGCTTTCAAAAGGACAGAAAGTCAGCCGAGACAAGCAACTCAGCATGACTTCTCAGTGCACAACTCTTTGGAAACCAGGGCTGCTAGTAGCCTAGACTTGATAAACCAGCAACCAGCTAATATTCAGAAAAGGTGGCTTTACCTCTCTATACAGCACAATCAGGTCATGGATGGAATAGCGTTTACATTTCTGATGCCCATTATTTCAAATTTGTAACAAATAGCTGGGAAGTTCTTTTATCACAGGTCTTTTTGGAAGATGTATATTACATATTTCTGAGGACTGATGCAAGGCTGACTGTTCAAAATGATGGGATGCCTACTCTTAAAATGTATAAACCTTGAAAGCTGTTAAAAAAACCTAGTCATTCTAAATTGGCTACTTTTGTATCTTAGTGTCTATTAGACTGTCTCTGCAAAAAAACTCATTATGGAATATCTCCCAGTGTATGCTGTCTATCATTTACATTACAGGAAGGTTTCCAACGAAGACTGGAATGAAAATTTAGGTGCATCAAAATTTAGTTTGCATGAATAATACACCACCACAATATCTACTGAAGAGAGCCGTAGAAAAACTCTGGGACACTTGGGAACACCCTATAATGCAATGACATGTAAAGAGACATAACCAAGGCAACTTTTAGCATCCAGCCACATGAGCATACTTTTGTACCCATACTAATTACTCTCATGAGAAATCAACTAGAATGGGTATAGTGCTAAAATGATGCAGTTACAATGCTGCTAGTTGTGTAGAGCCAGCTCCTTTCCATTGAGCTTGGCTATCTGAACAGTTTTACATTATGCGTTACAGGCTGTGCTTAGAGAAAATTTTACTGACTTTTCCTTCACCCTCCCCCAGTATCCATGGCCATTACAGGACTGTTATCACCCTATTATAAAAAGGAAGAACTAATACAAAATTAAATGAGATAAGTGGTGAAAATTAATGGGATGCCTACACAACAGACTGAATAATTTTGAGCAAGTTTTGCCTTGTGTTCTGGGCCACAAGACAGCTCCAGTCCATAAGCTCTGTGATAACACAGTTCTGAGCTCAGGCTCAAATGTTTGTTGAGAAACAGAGTATATTGGCTGGTCCTCTGATAGTACTAATGCAGATATATGAATTTTGAATTAGATATAGCTCATAATCTAATTTGTTGAGGTACATGTCAAGTTTGACCACTCACCATCTACCATATATACAAATGCACAGTATACCAATGGTAATACCAGGAATACATATTCATTACCTTGTATCCCATACCAAGATAAAACTAAAACTCATTGTATAGAGGATCTTTGAATTCATTTATTGCATCTTTTGGTGAGCATGTCTTAGAAAAAATATACATTTTTCAAAGAAAGCTATATAAAAAGCAACTTGCTGTATGTGGACAGGGAAAGAAGTATTCCTAGCAAAAACATGGAACAACCTTAAATTTAAAATAAATTCTTCCTTGTTTATATTATTATTTTATACAATAACAAAGTATTAATAATAATAAAAATTATTCTATTCCATTGTTGATAAATCTCTAATGTATAATTATGAAGCCATGAATGCTAACCTTTGGGTTCCAGTGTAAGACTGCAAAGTCTTTAGATGTGAAAAAATATTTTTTGCAATTTATAGTAACATGACTTATCATCATATGTAATGCCATGAAATCAGGAACTGTTTCTACAGTTGACTGCATGCCCACTGAGAAATACCCTCTGTATAAAACTCTGTTCAAGCAGGCATGCAGTACTTACTCAAGCAGGAAAACAGTGCACATCATAGTTTTGCAAGAAATAACATGATATGACAGAATACCCTATAAAAATATAGCTCTGCAAAAATTCAACAAAATGCTCTAATTTTACTAAATCCTGAAAGGGTGCAAAACCACCAGAAATGGGCTATTATTTCTGGTTCTCTTAGGAGAGGAAAAAGCAAACCACAACTGGGCTACAGCCACTGCATTTTGTCTAATGGAGAGAAGCTTTTCAAGAAATGAGATTCTATGCTCCTGAGGGCACAGAAGTCTGAGAGGTGAAAAGAAGGAAGACTACCACAGATCATTTCTAAAACATACTGAATCCAGGGGAAAACGAACCCAAACTTCACCAAGTGAAAAACTCAGGCTCCCCAATCTGTTTACATCGTAAAGCAATCATCAACCTCATCAAATCTTACAATGTCCTTATCATTTGGATTTATCTTTACATTTTTCTATAACTTCATTCATGAATTTTATAGTATTTCAGAATTTGTATCATCATAATTCCATTTTCCTACTGAAAATGTCCTCCAAGGTTTCTATCGTATCACAGAGAAAGTTAGAAAAAAACATTCAATGAAAAAAGTAAAAAATTAATTTCATGTCAATGCTCAAAATGTTTTGAAAGAAAAAGGGGTAGTTTACGTCGTCCATATAGGTCATTCACGATAGTAAAAATATAACAATATATTTGGTTTTAGTGCTCAGTGATTTGAAACATTCCTAGTTAGCATTCATTTTTCAGTAGGGAGGTATAGACAACAGTGCTAATTCCAATTTTAATTAACAATTTCATAAGTAATCTGATGGGATAACAACATTAATTAAAGTCACAGATAACACTAAATTGAAAGCTGTTGTAAGCACTAATGGGATTGAGGATATAATAAAAAGGAATGATAATTTGCCAAAAGAAACTCCTCCCCAGACCTGAGGATCATCCTGCATCAGTGTGCTCTTTAAACAGCAAATCAAAAGTTAAGATTTTAAGTTCTCAACATCACCCACTATATTTTATGAAAATGTGCTTACTTTGATGTAAAAAGTAATAATAATGATAGTATGCAGTCATAGAAATAAAGTCTGTCTTACAGTGTGAAATAAAAACATTTGGATAAAGCATGTTGGAACACACATGCAGAGTAGGAGACTTTGACAACATTTTTCCAATGTAAGTCCCAAAGAGAGAAGCATAATTAAAGTTATGACTTAGAGAGGCATGTGTAGTAGAACTCTTTATTAAGAATCTGAGATTTTGCTTATATGCTGCTGTATTCACAGAACTGATTTCTTAATCCATATGACTTTGCTTATACTATGCTTGGAATGTCACAGGCAGTTTGAAGCTTCTCCATGCTGCTGAACAAGAGCAATTTTGGAGGAAATGCACAGAAGCTGTTGAAAAGCCTAATTCACTCATTCGTTAAAAAAAATAAGTTAGAAAGGTTGATGAGGAGAGGACAAAATACTAAATTCTACATCCAAATGTCCCTGTAGAAAAGGGGGTGCTCACGGATATAGAAACAGACATCATTAAAAATTACAGGATTCACATTTCTAAAAGTAAAACCAGATATTGTTAACTAGCCAGACTAATGTCTTTCCAACCATTGAATTCTTCTGTATTGTGCTACATTTAATTGCACCCATTGTCTAAGAATTAATATTAGCTAATGGACTTGTTATCTTCTTTATTAGTGCTCATTATGCTAAGCTACACTGCTATATTGGATAGTTGCCATTCTTATTTTATTTAAATTTTGTATACTAAATATATTTAATCCATTCACTGCTGCCAAACACTAACAAAAGGAAAGAACTCTGGGAAGGAAAACTGAGTTTAGATATTTAAATGAACACAATCCATTATAAAGTATTATCAAATAACAAATAATCCTACTTTGCTAAAGGAGAAGAGTAGGTGGGATACCTATCAAATTGAGATTATGCTAAATCCATTTTTAAAGGATATACAGGCCTTTAAAGGATAAAGTTTAAAATGTGACCCATATTTCACTAGATCCTTAAATGTTTATATCAAGAAAGCGTTGTTGCAATGATGGCAAGACTGACTTCTTATAAGGAGCTATTTTGAAAGGGGACTATGACAACCACTAGAAGACAATGCAGATCTTGCTATTTTAACATTAATTTTCTTGTAAACACAGCTAGATGTAGCTCACTGCTAAGGAAAGCAGGGGCTTGACTTGATTCCCCTCCTATGCAGTGAGCTAGGTCTACCTGTGTAACCTGGTCCATGATACAACCAGCAAGAAGTGCAGCGAATAAGCACACATCCTTGCCAGGTACTCAGCTCTCCGCAGAAAGGGATGTAGTATTTTGCTAAGACAATTGACTCCTTAGCAACTACATATCTTCATATCGCATATCTTGAGATTGCCTGAACAAGTGCGTAAAGAATGAGCATCAAGGTATTTAGTAATTCCAGCAGAACTCCTGAGGGGCTGCATAGTCACCTGGTGGGTGCCACTACAAAAAAGAGGTAACAGAGAGACAGCAACCCACGGCTTCAGCTATTCAGAAGCTTTTGACCCTGTCAAAACAAACGGCACATGACGGACTGACTGCAATTTTTTCCAGTACACAAAGAGGAACAAGAGTGTCAAAGATGAAGCACTAGAAGCCAAGAATGTATCTGGTTTGTATGTGTAACTTACTGAAACTGATGACTAAAGAAAAGACAAAAAAAATATTGGATACTTAACATGATTTTTAAAATTATTTTGGGAAACTAAATATAAATAATGATAAATCTTCAGTAGAAGAAATGGATTTTTCTTCTGTCAAAAATAATGTCTTTAATTTTGGTTAAATAAACCACGTTAGTTTTAGTTTGAAATTGACAAAAGAATCAATAACCATTTCAAGAGCACTATTAGCCAAAGGGATAGTGAAAAAGACAAGCAAACAACAGACAGTGAAAAAGAGTGTGTGTACCTCAGCATCTCAGCACTGATGTCCTGCCCTAGTAAAAAGCTTGATTATGCCAGAATTCACCCTACCAATGATGTCCAAGTTGGAGCTGTAGTTTGAAGGGCAGTCAATAGAGACAAGGGCCTCCAGAAACCAAATTCAGCCTGATTAAGTGACTTTCTGGTGACTCCTGTATCCTCTATCCCACTGTCTACAGAGTGTGATAGGAGAACTGAACTCACAAGTTAAGTGTGCCAACTAAATGCCTGAAGTCTGGGGTGAACCCGGACATTATCCCAGCAGTTTCTTGGTGTGAAAGACCTGACAATCATGCTTTGCATAATGACAGAAAAAAAATAACACGCTTTGCTCACTATTGGCGTTTATCTGAAATCAGACATGATGGTAACCAAGCCATTTGGGATTATTTGAGTTCAGAAAATGCTCTACAGGGTATTATCACATAACTAACCCCTCCCTGTCCTTCTTTTCAGCTCCCACACACAAGTTTTTCCTGTTTTGCTCTTGCACAGTAAGCGCCCAGCTTTAACATATTAGCAAATAAACAGATGAAGGGATGTAGACAATTGGCATTGGCCCTCTACTGCTTTCACACTACTGTGTTGGTGAATACAGCTGCTTGTCCTTCCTCAGTTCACAAGTTTGTAAAAATGCTTCAGTTTTTTTCTTTAAACCCATTGTACATCCATTACTCCAGGCTAAAGTACCTGAATCGTGTTTTCAAAAATCCACGTTCAGGAAGCTCATTCAAAAGCTCTCCCCAAAAGAAAACAAAAGCAGTCACTGTTTTTCTCTGGGAGCCCAAGTTCTCCACGAAGCACAAAACCAGAAACCAAGGGAAAGATTTCCTAATTTTATCTGCAAGATTGTTAATGAATCAACAAAATAGCAGGGTGCTTTTTTGGCAAGTATTTTTTTTTAATTATTAGAAAATTATTTTAAACAGTGAAATCATAAGAGTTTGCCTATTAGCCCAAATATAAATATCTTCAGCATACTGAGTCACAAGTAATAGCTGAGAGCCCTAGGATGTCAAACTGAATACTCCCAAACAAGTTCCACAGAATATGCAGCTACATTTATGAAACTGTCCAGTCCTTTTACGATCAGCTATGTTTGCTGTTAATTCTATCAAAATCATCCACCACTGAAATTCCTGGGACTCCTTCCTACTTCTTAATTTCACCTGCAGTTTTCAAAACCACTGAATACCCTCCAGACCATGACAATCTCCGCTTCCCCTGCAGTGGTGTGAGGGCAGACCGTTCTAGCAGAACTAGCAAAGAAAGAAGGGGCAGGGGGACGACACACAACAAAAAAGAGACCTTTCTTAAATTAATATTTTTGCTTGCTGCTGTTCTCTAATACTTTTAGGGATGTATGAACACAGCCTCATCCCCTCAGATCACCTTGTTTTCGCGGAATTCAGTATGGCCCAAGTAAGCTGGGTGACACTGAATTACTTCCACTCCCTTCACACTTCTGCTGCAAGATCCGTCACAGTAAGAAGCATTCAAATAAGTAAAACATGACTTCTCAACAGTTTAAATTATGTAAAATGCTACCAATATTCTAAATACAGGAAAACTGTTTCTTTAATGCTCCTTTCTGACAGTTCACCACAACTGCATCCATTTCAAAGGCTTCTGCTCCCCACACAGAATTAAATAGCTGCTACAAATGTCCTTTGAAGGAGAGCTGCCATCAGTGGGATAGGAACACAAGCAGCCTGGGGGCTGGTATCAAACAGTCCCCCAAAAGAAAGATTATGAAGCAACCAAGGACATCTAAAGAGAGAAATCTAGGCTGAGAACTATTTGAGGAATTATCTTGAGAGAGATTTCTTCCTGAAAATATATTAGACATGGTTTACACTATAAAGCATTTTCTACGAGCGCAGTTCAGGGCATACATGTATTTTCGTGTTGTTTTAGTCCTGACAGCCAAACCCTGACCTTCTGTAAGTAAAGTAATAGCAATCCTTGGAGTTACGTGAGCTTTTGATTGACACTTCTCCACTGTGGCAGCCTGTGTAGGTGTCTGTCAGCACAAACAGCTCTAGCGTCAATGTGACAGTGCCATTGTCTGCAACACTGGCTCTGCTGGTCAGATTTTCTACCTCTGCTGCCCAAGGATTACATGACTATACATTCATAAGCTTTCAGATGTCACTGTGTCTTGGAAATGTCCCTTCTTTGCCTAGGTTATCAGCACAAACAGACGCTAGTGCCCTAGATAAGGAAAGAGATCCTGGACTTTTTTCAGCCTGAGGGTAAAAAGAAACAGTGCAGACCAGCTGCCAGAAATCAGAGGGAATACAGATATTTCTTTGGATGTATAAAAAAAAGACACAAAATCTAATGGAAGATGCTCTTCACACGGGCAAAGCACAGCTCTGAAGCAAGACGATGAAGGACATAAACAAAAGACAGTGCTGCCACTTGTGGGTAAAGGGTAGAGCTTGGTACCATTTTGCACAGGGACTCAGTACCACTCCAGGAACACAGAAGACTCTTGCAGTGCCCAGAGGAAGGCTCCCCAGTACCACAAGGCACAGAAGAGTTCATAGGGAAAGGCAATACAGAAGATGCAGAGCCCACAGAGACTCAGGAGATCTTTCAGATCCAGCAAAACCATGGATAAAGGCGTAAATAGAAACCAGTGATTTACAACTGCTCATACAACAAGCATTAAAAAGAAAAGAAGAAAAATCATCTTTCTTTATTGCCTAAACATTTCGTTCCCAATGTCCCATCATTATCTTAAAACTCTTCTCTCCCCCCTGTAAATGCCAGGGAACAAAGACACTCTATTTCAAGGTAGCCAGTTTGTTTCTGGAGCATGTACGTGGTAAAAGAAGGTACACAGGGTGACAAATTGTTAATCAATCACAACCTACAAAGAGGAGCATGCCAAAAACACTGTGTCCCTAGCAAATCTGTCCCAGAAATCTAGTGTGTGGTGGTGTTGTTGGGTTATTTTAAAAGCAATAAAGTCAACCAAAAAATCTGGATTCCCAAAGAGAACAATTTATCAGAGATTTTTAATGCAGTCAAAAGTAAATATGCTCACAAACAAAGGAAAAAAAATGTATTTGAAACCAATTCAAGTTAATTTAAGTGTGGTGAAAATATCAAAGCATATCTGAAAAAAATTCAGCAACTGGATACTTGGACTATGCCACACTATAAACATACTAATAAGGACGCGACAAAAGTAGTGGTTCTACCCAAAAATACATATTTTTTTGTATTTGAGATCAAAAGTTCAAGTGCAAAGGAAACTGCTTGCATGCTGTATCTCAATACAATAATCAGGTAGAATGTTGAAAGAACAAGAGAGAAGCAACAGTTCCTCTCTGTTAGGCCTAAGGTTCATTTTAGCTTTTGTATACCAGTGCACATTTACTTAAATTTTCATGGAGTAATAACTGTTTTGTTCTGTCTTCTTCTTTTTTTTTTTTTTTTTCCAAAAAGAAAGTAAGTTTTGTCTTAACATGGGGAGGAAGCAAAGCAAAGACTTTCCTCTTGCATAGATGTCAGAGGGGTAGATGCTGGCCCAAACTTTTGTGCCATGCAATGTGCTCATGCTCTAGTGAGGAAAGACGTGCCATAGTCAGTATGTATCTGCCTTTCTTTGCTACTGAGCTCCAGCAGGTCACCTCTGTGAAGGAGTGAGTGACACACGTAAGAACTGCTAGTTCTGAGGTGGCTTGCCACAACAGCAGTGGCGTTTGGTGGGTAAGGATCAGACAGTTTTGTGACATATCTGCTGCTTACACAATTTTATTCAGTGTCTCCAAACCAACTTGTGCCTGCTCAAATGGTAACTAATTCTTTGTTGTCTCTTTCAGTTTCGCAAGACAAAGATTAGTCTGAGCGCACAAGAGTTTCCATTGGGATAGTAATGGCACTGTTCGGCCTTGCAACTTGTTGTCAGTGGATGTTAATCATGCTTACTCTAGACTTTCTGATGCCAAACTAATTACCATTGTCCAATCCCAGGCAGGACAGCAAGCTGTATTTCCATCACCAAACCAGCTTTTGCTGGCCTCACAGCTGACTGCACTGCAGGCATAGGAAGAGCACTATTGCAGGAATGATATTCCCCCATACAAAGGTCCTGCAACAACCAACAAGTATCTTCGCTTCCCCACACCTGCCACTGAACATTTAATGGGCTCACGACTACTACTGCACTGTGAGCAACGGGTGCGTAAATGCCTGTATCATCTGCTGACTTTCATTTACTGTCTTCATCATGCATCCCTCAAATGATTTCGTTTCCAGCATGGCACCCTTGCTGCTCTGCTAGTTGCTTTGAATGAAGGACTATAAAAGAATTTGTCACATACTCTAAAACAAAGTATTTTTTTTCAGATAATTTTTCCAAAATAGAAGCTTCTGCCAAGGAAGTGGTGAAAAGACTGAAAGTCAGTTTGAGAAACACTGGCTAGGAAACAAACTGCAAACAGTGGCTGGATACTTAAACAAAACACATAAAGAAGATGGAAAAAATAAATTTTAGGGAGTTTGATCCTCATCACCTACCATACCCTGAAAGTAGCTCTGTTACATCATGGCACGATCCTGTACATCTAAAAATATTAGGACAGTAGGGTGCCTGCATACTGCTACAATTAGTTTCTGCTACTGTTTTGAGAAAGTGTTGCCTTAGAAAGAGATTAAAATCTGAAAGAAATCCAGCATCATGACAAAGTTAAAAATTGTGCACTACCTGAAGTTTTACTAGTGCAATATTTTAGTGCACTGATGAGTACTTGCAGGTGGCAGTGCTTGGACTTCATATCCACACTGGATTAAGAATAAATATTGCAGGCTTTATCTTTAGAAATACTAGAAGAATAAATGTGTGGTATCCAGTTATTATGTAACATGATGCAATATATAATCTGAAGTAGCATAAAAAAATGCTTATAACCAAATAAAATTATTTTCTAAGGTACATTAGCATGTTAGACTCCTCCTGATTTCAAAGTCTATTGACCAGTTGACTGTTCAGGTGTATGAATCTGGACTTTAATATAGCATTATTACTAGATAACACTATGATGTAGTCTGCTGAGTGTACTAAGATATCACAGTGCCAGTAACATATGAAGGTAAATCCTAGATTTGTAATGGCAGTTTCTAAACACGTTCCTGTAACTGTCACTCATGAGACTGCACAATCCCCAAGTTTAAAGTCATTGAGAAATAATTCTGGATCACAGATTTTACCCAGTTATTTTGTGTACAGGGAACTCACTGGGGTTACAAGATTCCTGTTATAAACATGAACAGAATAAATACCACTATATTAAGCTGTAGTACAAATATTTGGCTATTGCTTCACGGTTCACAGATAGTTTAATAAGGGAAAATACGCTCCTTTTGTGTTTCATTAACCTTCTCATTGCCTTTGGCATAAGTCAAGTCTACTCCTCTAAAAATGAAGGGATAAAAAACTGTGAGGTAAGAAAAAGAAATTCAAGGATTGTTACAACTTAGTCACATACTCATCTCAAATTCAGAACTGATGAGCAAATGCTGGTTATATATGTCACTTTACACAAGTATTAATCAAAATATTTATACCTTGCAATTGTGTGAGCTGGCATGCATAAATCTTCTTGTGAGGAAAAATCTGTCAAGAATGTACTAGGGATTGTAAAAATGAAAGTATTAGAAGGGTGCTTCTCATCCTTCTAAGAGATGTCTAAATTATCAGCACTAAAAGGTCTCTAAGCAGGAACCCCAAGGCTCTTTTGCTTTTAAAAATATCATGATATTGAATGCCTCTAAGGGCTAAATTCAATGCTGTGATACAGTAAGAATCTGGAAACCCTCAGATCCCACTCCTTGAAGGTAGTAAGATACAATACTTAGAAGTGATGACATTTTAACGCACAGAAAAGCTGCTATTGACCCTAAAGTGATTGCTGCTTGCCCTAGGGTACAGGCAAAACTAAATCCATATTTTGGGATAGGAGCAGAAAATGCTTCTCTGACAGAATCAAAAAGGAAAATCAAAATGTGCTTGTTCTGCAGCCTCTCAGGGATTCTGAATAAATCCACCTAGATCATAATGACAGAAAATAAGTAATGTGTAGCTCCCCAGTCTGCCACAGTTTTGTTCCAGATGGATGGAGGGAGGAAAGAGAGGAGGAGACTCTAATAATCATCATTCTCTATATAGCTTTAGTACCTCTGATATCTTCTTAGAGAGCTCATTTCAGAGGGCTTTCATGCCAGAGATCTCTGTATGAGAAAAGTTATGTAACAAAAGTTCATCATGACTAGGCAACCACACCCAAATCTGGATAAATTTATGTGTGTTAAAATAATTCTTGCCCAAACTGACCTTAAATTTTTAACTGTTTTATCAGCCCAAACTGGCTTCCTAAAAGAAGTATTTCTGTACTGCTGGGTTGGAGACAATACACAATACAGTGTGATGGCTTAATTATGAATAGATGGGCATCAGGGAACTGCCAAAGAATCATTTGGATGAAAGTCCACGGCTGAGAATTCAGATGTGCGTTTGCAGAAAGTATGGCCGTAGCCAGTATCTGTGCGTAAGCTGCCACCAAACAGATGCAGCTCTGCTTAGGGTGAGCAGAACCAGGAGGGAAGGAAATCCACTGCCTGGCCTCCAACACCACCAACAGGCAGTGCCGCAATAATGCTGCAGGTGCATGATAGCAGAAAACATCATGTGCAGGCAGGCTGGGAAATTAAGATAAAAAGCAGAAGGTGGTGTGGAGTATTCCAAGTAATAGGTATGTTGAACCATTAACAGGGTTTTTTTTTTTCCCTTTTGTATTGCCAAACCCATCAATAGACTAGATTTCGTCCTAGACTACACGTATAAAATAGTGGAGAAAACAGTGTGGGCTTTGTTGCATAGAGGATGCTAAGAAGGGTCTCTAATCTGGACTAGGATGCTACAGTGCATCCTAGGGAATGTCCCTTCTCACCCTTGGAATCCTGTCACACAGATTCTTGTCACCTGTGCAGGCAACCGTTAAGGAAGAGCTCACAGGGCTTTTCCAGTTCTGTAGAGAGGTTGGTTACTACTGCAGGTTTCAGGGACTTCCTGGGTCTGCTCGAGTGTCCGCTTCTTCAGGGCACATCCTGTTCTTGATAGTGATGCTTACAACTGACTGCAATTAGAAACAAAGCTACTCCTTGTACCTTAACCTTTTCACTCATCATTTTGCCTTCAAGACTCCACTCAGCCCTTTGGCACACCTGCTGCATCTAACTACTTACACACAGAACAGCATGTGAAGAGATTTGAGTTGAGAACTAATTATGTCGATACGAAGCCAGCAGGGAACGCGCCAGTGCAGATTGCTCATTTGCCTCATGGGATAATATGTCAAAAAGAAAGTAGCAACCACATGTCAGGCAACCTAATGTTTCCAGTGCTTGACACAACACATTACAGGAATGAAAGATACTAAGCTTTAATACAGTCACAAGGCAAAGGCAACATCATGTTGCTTTAAAGAAAGGTTTACATGAAAGCACAGTTACATTTGTGGGTAATGAGAAGATATTATAGCTTTGTCTTTTGTACTGATTTCTCCTGCACATTTAAAAACCTGTCCAGAAGATGGACATGTTAAAACAACTTAAAGACTGTAAACATCACCTGTGCTAAGCAGGAAAAGCGTAGTGGCGACAATCTCAAGGTCAGATTGTCTACTTTGGCCTAAATCTCAACAGAAAAAGCTATTTGAAGCTTCTTCAGCACACAGGGAATAGCTGAAACAAGGACCATTTTTAACTTCTGTTTTAATTTTGCTCACTTGCCTACTTTGCCTCAGATTTTTGCCTCTAGTCTTCATTACTGGGTTTTGATAACAGCTTCCAGCCCACCACTTCCCAAACCTATAAAAAGAGCAGTACTTGAAATTATTACAAATGTAAAAAAACTTTTTAAACTGTCATTTAAGCAAACAGACATGTAACCAGTTTTCCTTCGTGATATGTCTTGTTAGGACAAAACGTGTGTTGGACTCCTCCAGGCTCAGCGACTGAAGAACAGATAAGCTATAAAATTACCTCCCTTTTTGCCAGCATGAATAAAATGTCATCTCCTTTGCATTTACATCATTTACATGAATTGCTAAGCCAAACACTTTTTAGTGACTGCTATTTTAAACTAAGAAATTGTCAGCTTTCGTTGTTCGTAAAAGATCCAAATATGATTTCTTTAATCCACGTCAGTTACCAGTGGTCTGTAAAACTGGAGTTTAAAAAAAGTAAAAATCAAAACCAAACTAGAAACCTTAGGGAATTATTAAAAAAGGAAGAAAAATGTATGAGAAGATCACTTTATGCTTTCACATCTCAGAATCTCTTCTGGTGATGTTTTTCATTAACCTGTCTGGTGGTACAAAAATAATATAATCAGACATATGGGCTTGAACCATGTGCATTGATCACCAGACCTGGAAGCAGGGGGAGCACCTTGGTAAGGAGGGGATAGCTGAGAAATGCCAAGATTAAAACAGGTCTGGGGGCTCCTCACAGTCCCAGGCACAAGCCACATGCGTTAAAATTGCCTGCTGGTAACCCTCCAGCCCTAAACGCCAGCATGCCTATTCTACAATGGCTGGTTTTACAATATCTAGAACCCAATAGCTGAGGGTCCAGCTGAGGAAGCACGAAAATCAAAAAAATTTTTGAGAGGAGGTCCCACGCCACACCTAGCCTACTACAGCCACCTCGCCACCTTGGCTAGACTGCTGCTGCCCATGTTAGCTGTGCCAACATTTCACAGCAGTATAGCACAGTCAACCAGCAGAGAAGTAGTTTGATACACTAAGACTCAACAGATCTGTTGTTTCTTACATCTGAAGGGTAAAAATGCCAACTAATAAAAGCAGTATAATGTTCCCTCGTGGCAAACTGCAAAAAAGATTTATTGATTTTTAGCAGTTGATTACATCTGCTGAAGCAAGCTGTGTTTTGACATGTACAATACTGTATGGCATGGATGACTTTAACTAAACACATGGGAAAAATATATAATTGTATCAAGTTCTTGACAGAAAATGATTTGGTCTCTCTTCATTTCCATTGTTTGAAATCGTTACAGCTTTAAACGTTCATAAGACATGGCTTAAGGACCAGGTTTGAACCCATCTGAAGAGAATAGAGAAGATGTAAGGTGAAAACATGAAATATGAGCAAAGGACACTGTGAGGTAACAATAAGAACAACCTGGGGAAGGAAGTTTCCAGGCCATGGCCCTGCTACAAGTTGATGTCTGGTTCCATTTGCTCTAAGCAATGACTGGGAGAGGCCAGCTGTTAAGGCTTTAGAACGTGAAGCAGTTCATTGTAGTTGCAACACTGTGAAATGCATATTACTAACTAAACAGAAATTCAAGTCACAAAATTGTAGTTTAATTGATCACTGGGAAAAGGTATTTTTTCTGTTCGCATTTCTCTATTCACATTCAATTCTTTCACAAACTATGCAATAGGCTTAATTCCACGAGCAAGGAGACAAACTCAACCGCATCCATATCCACGTTTAGGTACAGCCCTGAACACCTGACTCAGTTTAGGTCCTAGGGATGACCACTAGACTACAGATTTGGCGACTAAAGATATCTTGGTGCTGAACCTGGGGCAGCATCTCTCCCTAGAAGCTACAAAGAAGAATGTTTAAAATAGATTTAAATACTTATCATGCACAAAAGAGTGATTGTGAAATTCAGTGTATGCTTCCAAAGACATCCCCAGAATACAACTGTGCTGTGAATTCTCAGCATCAGATCCCCTACTAAACAAAGAAGTTCTCTATAATGCTTTTTTTGATAAAAAGACTTAGGGGTGTTTAAGATGACCTTCTTACAAGATGTTTATGAACTAGAATGTGAAGTTTTTCATGAAAGGTCTTAAATGTGATTTTTTTTTTTTTTTAGTTAACTTTGACATTTGTGCACAGAATTCCTAAAAATTGCTTATAAACTTAAGTATATTACAGAGATTTGCACACCATTAAGTAAATGAACTTCTGCCTTGTTTACTCATTGAAGGTGTTGTATGTGGAATCAGAACTATTACAAACATCTTACTCTTCTTATTGTATTGAAGAGCTATGCACAGAAGGATACATAGGACCTTTCACTGTAACTATGCCCAAAACTACATGAACTATTACAAAACATACCGGTGCAACCATTCTTTGTTTCATCTATTTTGAACTATAAATTAAAAAATTCAAACATTTTTAGTGGTACATTAAACCTGTGAAGTAAGACTGGGCTAGAATTATATTTTAAAAGGAATACGGAAAGAGTAAAAACCATAAGAGAAGCCGTATCTGTTCTAGTTTGCCAAGGAGTGAATTAAGATCAAATAGAAAGTCAGAGATGAAATTCACTTCAGTAGTGCTTTCAGCATGGTCTCCTACAGCATCTCCATAAGGAAGCTTAGGAAGAGTGGTTTAGATGAATGGACACTGGGGTGGATAGAAAACTGGTTGAAAGACAGAGCTCAGAGGGTTGTGATTAGGGGCACAGAGTCTAGCTGGAGGTCAGTGATGAGCGGTGTTCCCCAGGGGTCAGTACTGGGCCCAGTCCTCTTCAATATATTCATCAATGACCTGGATGAGGGGATAGAGTGCACCCTCAGCAAGTTTGCTGATGGCACAAAGCTGGGAGGGGTGGCTGACACCCCAGAAGGCTGTGCCGCCATCCAGAGAGACCTGGACAGGCTGGAGAGCTGGGCGGAGAGGAACCTCATGAAATTCAATAAGG
>VXBO01002397.1:383319-397378 GCA_013400135.1 Rhinoptilus africanus
GTTCCTGTGCAACCTGCTCTAAGGTGGCCCTGCTCTGGCAGGGGGTTGGACTAGGTGATCTCCAGAGGTCCCTTCCAACACCTACCATTCTGTGATTCTGTGAAAACTGTAAAACCACACAGGCTGAGACATGGAGGTCAAATGCAGTGATGTCAACAGTATTACAAATTATTTAAATTTGGATCAACGTTGACCACATGAATGAGAACCAGCCTCCTTTTTCCTCCAGCCCAAAGCCACCTCCCAGATGAATTTCTTTGCAGTCTGTTCACAAGGAGTAATGCAATATCTTGGCCAAACTGAATTTTTGGAAGAAGTTTGTACAGATGTGCAATACAGAAGAGTAACGTGCACCCTACAGCACAGCATCGGGGGCTGCATGGAGACTCCCCCTTCTCCAGCAGCTGCAGTGTGACAGCTCTGTAATCTGGAGCCTCACTGGATCTGGAGTCTCAAAATGGAAGGATAATATTTACAGTAATTGCTAAATGATGAAGGTGGTAATATCACTGCTAGAATTCATCAGTTCGTGTTTGCAAAGCACACTGGACAAGGAAAGCATTAGTTGAGTTTTAAATTCTGAAGGATATCCAGTTCACCCAAAGCCATAGTTGATGACAAAACCTGATTCTTTGAAAACACAGAAATCCATAGATTTACAGAGGTCTGAATAACAAGCCAAACTGAAAGAAAATAATTGCTTTGAACAGGGTTTTTTTTCATTTCAAAAGAAGTGTTTCTTCTCACTTCTGTAAATCTTCAAATTTAGGGGTTCGCAAAACAAATAAACAAACCATTACAAATTGATTTTGATTTAAATATCAGCCATGAGACAGACAGACACTTTTCAAGAACAAAAGCAAACAACGAAACTTTCTCCTATATAGACAGAAGTGAAAAAGATCTTATCCGGCAGCCTAGCAAAGCCAAATCTGAACCATCACAGAGTCTGCAAAATCGAAAGCTGAAATTTTATCAAAATAGCCAGCCTTCCTCTGAAAAGGCCATTGGTTATTCGTTGCAGTGAAAACTCAAGAGAAAAAAGTGAAAGAAAAAGCATACCTAATCTTGCCATATGTGTAAACAGGAGACTTAAATCAAAAGCCAAGGCAGGGTATAATATAATGCAAAACAATTGACTTCAGTGTCCTCAAATACACAAAAGAAACAGGGCATCAATTTTACACGTATGTTCACTTCTAAAACATGTAAAATTAGTTATGTCACTACTATCAAATAGTAACTACTATTGAAATGTCATGTTAATCTGTTGCTTTAGCTTGAGTTAAATCTGTTCTGTCTGAAATACTAGTTCATTGATAAAAATATACCCTTGAAAGTAGTCTTTATTACATAAAACACAGATGCATCCTTCATAGGTGCTGAAAAGAAATATAGGCAAAGAAAGAATAAAACCAACTATCCATACCTACCATATACCCACTTACACATCATTGCACTATGTGCTATGTCACTGTTTTATAGGCAACAGACACATCAGCTGTTCAACTCAAGCACAACAAATCACTTTTATAGCATTGATTTGCAAATTTTGCTCAGTAAATTGCATTGCTTCAGTCATTTGAAATGAACGTGATCACTACTAGTAATAATGGCTTCCTTCACCGGCTCAGCACCCTCATTAAGCCACAAGCAAATCAGAAAACCTTTCCAGATTCTATAAAATAAAACTGTTATTTTATCAGAAATAAAGTATTCCTGAGTCCTATCAAAGTTAGCTGCATTTGAAAATCCCAAACTGAGAGTCAAAAGGGCTTTTCCTTATCCAAAAGACTCTTTATAGCGCATTGACTTTTGTATGTACAAAAAGCAAAAATTGATTTTTCATAAGTACAAAAGGCAAATACTGATTTTTAGTAGGTCCCTAATATTAACTGTGCTGTTGCTTGTTTTATGAGCTAATGACTTCCTTTTTTAAATGCTTAATTCACATTCTGACATATTGTTACCTTTGTTATATACACCTACTGTTATTCCAATTGTGTTTGCCAGTTTAAGATAAAATATTTCAAATTAATGAAAGAGAATATATTTTAGGATTATATATTTTACTGCATGGAATTTGCTTCTATTTCTGTTAGTGGGAAAAAAAAAAAAAAAGAAATGAAAAGCAAGTTCCACCTCAATTCTTTTATCCTCGTTTTATGTTTTTAGCCAAAAATCTCTGTCAGAAAGAATTATACGAACCAGCGATTAAGAACTGAACAAAGCTTAACAATTCACATGTCTAGTCTCCTTTACGGTCTGAGTTTTAACAAGTAGCTCTAGTTAAAAAGAAATAAAATTAAAATCACAGCCACTGTCAGTGCTACATCAGTAGCACTCTTCAATCACGTTTTGAGATAAAACCACAACACTCTTAGAACTAAATCGCTGTGTTTCTGTTGCAGGACTGCATGTACAAAACCAAGTATGTCACTCTTAAAATCGTGCCGATTAAAACATAAACAGAAAATTTGGTAAAACTAGTAGAATTTCCTAGAGCTATTGCAAAGAACTATAACTAAGTATCTGACATGCTTCATCTATTTTACTGTAGCATCGTCAGGCCTGGCAGCAGTGTAACGACTCCTCCAGAGAAGTGAAAAGGAAAATGAGCTGTTTGCAGTTGTCTGTGGCTGGTTATAGGCTGCCCTGCTTTGCATGTCCATCCTTTCAGATACAGGTTTTGCAACAGGGACCCCCACACCTGTCACCTCGAGGTCCAGCTTGGCAATCTTTGCCTAGGAACGAGCCACAGGTACCCCACAGGTACCCCACAGGACAGTGCAGGCAGCAAGAACCTCTCCGGACATCACCCTGCATCTCCCTTCTTGTGTTATCTTCTTGGCTTACAGTCTCAGCAAAACGAATGCTCGGCAGAAGTGAGCACAGCTCCTTTGCAGGCTGATTACATTAGCCCCTGTGCCCACAGCTAGGCCCCCACACGCTGGATCCGTTTTGCAAGAATAATGAATATTGGCAGTTCCTAATAAGAGGCAGCAATCTCCCAGGTGTTTAGCCCTGTCTCCTGGGGCTGCTCCGACCAGGAACGACACCAGGTTCAGAAAGCTCAGGAAAGAGCCGAGACAGCATCGCCTTGACACAGGCGCTCTTAAATTATACACCAATACAGCTCTCGCTAATTGCTCTAAAATAAATAAATAACAGCGATGATACTTCCTTCCGAGAGCATAAAGCAAAAGTGGCTGTTGCTCAGCCGAGAAACTGAATTTTTAAAACCTCATCTCTTGAAGTTACAATTTAAGTCTTCATATTGAATTCTGTACCTATAAAATATGATAAATATCTTTGTACCATCAAGGAGTAATACAGAGCACGATGCCAGCTGCTGACTGTTACCAAAGATTTATCACCACGAATCTGGTGGAATACTGCTGTTGCTGAGAATAACAAGCATATGATTTGGGAGAACATAAAAATAGGGAAAAAAATGCTCTTTGACAGAAGCCAAAGGGAATGCAGAGAGGTACAGTGGATTTAGACACCACCTCCAAAAATCTTTAAATCCTGCCTTTATTCTACCTGCTTCATGCTATGCCATTAGTAACCGTGCAGCGCACAGCAGAACTGCAGCACTATAAACCTGACTGCAATCCCGTTGAATATCTTCTCCACAGAGAAGAGCCACATTGGAACAAAGTTCATCTAGCCCTGTAACATAGGGCAGTGTCCAAAAATAGTTTCATACAGAAAGAACAACAACAGAGAGAGCATATGGTACATGGAGAATCGGAATGTCTACTTTCTTTAAAAAAGGTTAAAAAAACCCCAAACCCAAGCCTATAGGTCATGTTAAAGTACACTTCCAGCGTGCTGGTGGCCTATTTAAAATAAGAGGTATAGCAACAACATCTGCAGGTAGTACAAGGGAGATGGAGTAGGATGGAGGCAGATCTCTTTCAGTGAAGACAAAGAATGTTCGAAGACGAACATTGTTCTTTGCAGATGTCTTATAAAATACTTGGCACCATATTTATTTGTGACTTGTATAAAAGAGAAGATTAGTTCTGGATAAAGGACACAGTGCTATTATAATTGGTTTTGGACTTTTAATTGTGGAATTTTCACGTTTTCAATTAAACATTTAAATCAATTTGCTATACACCAATGGAGAAGGAGGTTTGGGAATTTAGCATGCTGAACTACACATAGACAGCTACAATCTCTATATAATTTTCTTTCGTGATGGCTCCAATTACAATACAGTGTTCTGCCAAAAAAAGTCTTCAAAACATTTAGCTATTGCTGTACTATATGGCTTAATTAGAACCTTATGTTTATCATTTAATAAACTGAACTTGCAGTTCTCAAAAACTGCGTTTACAAGCCAGTCCAGAAAGCAATGCCACCACGACACTGAGTAATTTTGTGTGACAAGAAACAAACTCTATGACATATAGGAGAATTTGTATTCTAAATAAAAACAAAAATGACACCAGGTGCATCTCTCAATGAAAGATTCAATTATAGTGTAGTAAGAACTACCTGTCCTAGGAGACCTCATTCAAATTAACTTATTTCAAAGAGAGTTTGATTATCTGGACAACAGCCTCTGACTAATTCAGCACTAATTCAGCTTATTTATTTTACGTAATGTATCTCTGAATCCACGTCTGTATCAGAGAACAATTATGTCAGTAGTCATTTTGGACCCCAGGGTTTTAGAACTTTTCCTCAAGCAAACCAAATCAAGGTAATCTCGTGCTCTATAATTCAGTTGCAAGGAAGCCACTGCACTCATTTATATGCTCATTCAGTCACAAATTCTTGGAATTGATCCATGAAAACTACTGAATAATATTCTTGTATTTTGAAGGAACTGAGCTTAGATGGGTGTCTTCACCATCAGTATCTGTTAGCTTATCGAACCAAAGGAGGTTGCAGACTTCTCTTCGCTACGGTAGTAGTAATATTCCAAGCCAACGCCTACATAATTCTACTTCTTGAATCTTTCATACCTGTGTACTAGTAAAGCAATCTAAAAAATCAAGAGAAGTCATAGCAATATAATTACTTCAAATATTTCCTTCAAATTATTCAAAATATTACTTTCATTCAAAAATTCAAAAAATTATTCAAAATATTACTTCAAATATTTCCCGATCCACTTGCAGTAACTGAAGAAAATCAACAGATTGGTGTGGTAGGTTTATGTGGCTCCCAAACTTTTGACTGAACATGAACTTTTGCTATTTATACTTTACTCCATGCATCCAAAATGCAAGTAGCTCCTTGACACAATAATATTTTGTTTGGAAACCTTTTGCCCAATCTAAAAAAAAGGTCGAACACTTTTTTGTTTTGTTTTGTTTTGTGGAGGCTTTTTAAGTCTTGAAGTCATAACCGTCTGTCAGGTTGTTTCCTAATCTCCGTAATATTTCTAAAGTATAATTTACCTTCAGAGCAAGCTCAGAGGTTGTGCCCTACTGCACATCCATGTCTTATTAAACTGCCTTCAAGAATTTATTTGCATTAAAATTATTCCTAGTTTTCACTGGAAAGTAAGAGGGAAATGAAGAAGTGATGCACGCTACAAGCTTAAACCGAAGCTTCTTATGAAGGTACATTTTAGAATGTAAATCAAAGTCACATTAAAGTTTACAGGATAAATTCATCAAAGAATATAAACTTCAGTTATTACTGTAACATAGTATGCTAATAGGACCTCCTGGAACCTAGCTTACTTCTTACTTGTGATAAAATTTCATTTGTTGACAATGCCACTTCTCTTTTTTGAAGAAGTGGAAAAATTTCATCCATGACTTAAGTGAAATATTTCTCTACTCTTAACATAGCTTATCAAAATTGCTTTTCTGTGGTTTCCTAACTTTTTCCCCCTCTCAATAGCATGGAATATTGTACAAATAAACGGATTATTATGCTGTTTCTGAACTGTCATCTGTTCATCATGCCATTCCCTTCCTGAACACTGTTTGCTTCATACAGTGGAAAGCAACTCAAACTAAAATGCACACAGCACAACATAGAGAAAAGCTACTGAAAATCTTGAAGAAAACACGAACTACCCCTAAACACAGAAGAGTAAATTGAAACATAACTTTATTCTTAAACAACTTGCTGAACTACTTAAGAGATGCTATTATTGTTTCTCATTTCATAAAAATATCACCTCTCAAGAATATATCAAAGCTACTCAGACATCACCATGAAACTAATGCCAGGAAAACTCAAATGTGCATCACAGAAATAAATGCATTTATTTTAAAGTGTTAGCAACTCACCTACTTGTGAGTCCTTTTACGTGGTGTGCTGGTTTTGGCTGGGGTAGTGTTAATTTTCTTTATAGCAGCTAGCATGGGGCTACGTTTTGGATTTGTGATGAAACGTTGATAGCACAGGGATGTTTTAGTTACTGCTGAGCAGTGCTCGCACAGGGTCAAGGCCTATTCTGCTCCTCACACCACCCCACCACGAGAAGGTTGGGGGTACACAAGGAGCTGGGAAGGGACACAGCCAGGACACCTGACCTCAACTGGCCAAAGGGATATTCCATACCATATGATATCATGCTCAGCATGTAAAGCTGAGGGAAGAAGAAGGAAGGTGGGGACATTTGTAGTTATGGCATTTTGTCTTCCCAAGTAACCATTACATGTGATGGAGCCCTACTTTTCTGGAGATGGCTGCCTGCCAATGGGAAGCAGTGAATGAAAGAAAGTGGACAAAATATTAATGGAAGGATTTTCTATGCTCTGTGGTGCTAACTGGATTTAATTTTTATTTTGAATCATTCCCAGTTCCCTTCCTATATTCTTCTTTTTCTATGCTACCATTCAAAATAAAGCTCTAGCTGTATTTTGTAATGAATTTTGTATTTTGTAACAAATTTGGGGCTTGATATTAGTGATGTAACTATCTCACTGCAGATCTCCAGAGGATTTTGTGTATTCACTGTCACTGAATTCATCAGCTTCCCTGTCATGTAACAAAGACTCCTTTTTTAAGAAGGAGTGTATAAATATTGCCTTTGAATTATATATGTTAAATCCATATCGTATGATATGATGGCAGCTACTAATTACAGTGACTGATTTTTTTTTCCTGAAATAATACCACAGAAGCCAAGCAACTTCAACTTACTATCTCAGAGTAAATTTATCTTCCCCCCTATATATTCATATATGCACAGTATTCCTTAAAGTTGGTTTAAAACCCAAATGAAGCAGATTTCAATTCACAGCTTCAGAATTCAGAAAAAAAACCCCACTGTTACTTCTTGTAATCCAATGATTATATAAAACTTTGTTACATGTTAAACATGAAAAACATGCGCAGAAGAGGGTATATCCAGTGACCTACAGGAAGACAGCCTTACCTCCACAATAAACAATAACAACATCACCATGTACCTTCTTTTTTTGCTAATTACTATGGGGACATTACAAATGTCCTTTCAAGGGAGACCAGATGCAGTGCAGTCCTTGCTCTAACAATTCACTGTGATTCCCTCTGTACAGAATAGAAATTTGTACATGGAATAAAGCAAGCTTCTTGTATGTAGGACGTGGTTATGAAAACTTAGAGACACAAGATGAAACAAAACCATAGCAATATCTTGTTGTGTGATGACAATATTTTAGGACACTGCAAGTCGGGGAGAGAGAGGGAGGAGGGAGGGAGATGATCCTGGCAGACCAGGAGGCCAAGAAAAGTACAGTGGTGGATTGTGCTACTTTTTGGAGCATGAGTTAATTTTCCAATAGATCAGTTCACCACCGGCCCACATGCAAAAGAGAGAAAATTTTATTACACACAAAATTGAAAACAATCTGCTATTACCCTGTACAAGACAGTGCTATGTAATTACAGCGTTATTGCTTTACAAGCAGACACAAACAATTTTTCTCTGGAAACTCTGTCTAGTGAGTCACACACATAGAACTGAGCAGCCTCAGAACTCATCTCAGCTTCTGAAGCATCCCCAGTTATTAAGTTCACTGGAATCCTTTAAGCCTCCTAGAACAAACGTGACATCTGTGGGAAATCCTCAAACAAAACCAAATTTGCATGGCACTGCAAGACGTTACTGACCCCAGAAAAGTACTCCTTACTCAAAAAGTAGGCAATTCTCAATCTCAGCCTTCTAAATCTGAATTCCACAGGGTTCTCTCAAAATTCAGTTAATCGAGCTGAATTTACTGTAAAGTAAGCAATCAAAGCGTTGCTTTTAGATTGCTGTTTCTTTACGTTTCTAACTGGAATTACCCAAGGGACTTCAAAATAATGATTCAGAACCTATATCAATCATATTGCAGTAGTCTGAGCATGCATGCCAAATGAAATCTTCTTTGGGAAATACACCAAATACTAACTGAAATGCATCAAGCTTGTGAAATTACATGTAACATTCAGAACTGTACAGCTCTTAGTAGAAATAAAGGCAGACACTTCCTACTTTTTCAAATTCAGGCTGCTACCTTTCCTAAATGACAATACATTTTTTACATTTAGAATTACCTACGTTAACTAGAAGTAAAAATCTTAGCTTCAAATTATTACCAGGCTTACTGAAAGAGGCTGTCACCTAAGTATTTATTTTTCATTTCCGATAGCTTAAGTGCTGCAGTCCAAATGACAATACATCCAAGGTAAAGAAGACTGCAGTTAGTAATTATTTGATTGCATTATCTCTCAATGGTCAAGAGCGATAGACTACGTAAATCAGAGTAATCACGCAAGTGTTGGACTGGAAAAGGGTTTTTGGTTAGAGAGGTTAGAGACCCTCCTGAAGCTGCCTGCTCTGAATCAGAAGCAAGTCTGTCTAGATCACGCTGACAAGAGTTTGTCTAATTCATAGTTAGAAACCTCCAGTGAGATGATTCATAGGTTTTTAGCTTTTCCAAGTACCTGTGTAGTGAAAGATTTTTTCCTGACATTGTCTTCACTGACAATTAAACTAATTACCTCTTGTCCTATCCTTGATGAATATAAAAATAATCGATTGCTTTCCTTGCTCCTCTACAGTACAGATTAATGTAATCCAGTTCTCTCAACATCAGACCCCCACCAAATTGAAGACATAGCCTATGCAAAGCTTTCTTCTTACCATTAGGTGAGCTACACTATCAAAGAAAGCAATGAGACTGATTTCACACAGTACCTTCCTGATAATTCCTATGGGGTGTTTCTTATTATAATTGCATTATTTCTAAGATGAATTATTTTTAAAATAATTTATCTATCATATCTAGAAAGATACTGTTTGCTAAACTCTAGCTCCTCCTCCCACTCCATCCCATCCCTCAAAGTTAGATACAATGTTTGGCTTGCTTTGGGTTTTTGGTTTGTACCTTATCCCTTACCACTTCAAGTTTCTTTTGCATGTTAGAGGCCAGTCAATAGCAGGCACTTCTGATCAAACACATCTAATTAGTCTAAAAATCCTCTAGCTTAGAGTCTTGTTTTGACTCACTCTCCGGTGGGTCCAGTTTGGTTCAAATTAGTTCTGGGCCACTTTGGCTTTCTAAATGCTTCTCATACTGTTAAAGATGGGCCTATAGGCTCTTTTTTCCTTCTCTGTTGTATTTATTCAGGTGCTGCTTGCTATTTTTCATGTTTCTGACTACAACTTTCAGAGCTTTATCATTTCCAAATTATGTGCTTCAGTTATTCCTCCATAGCCATCCTTAGTCCCCTATCCTTGTTTCCATTTGTTCTATAATTTGTATGATGAATAGTCACAGCAGTTTCTTATTTTCTTTAGTTTTATGATTGTTTGGCTAGTTTTTCCTTAATCTTGTATCTTTTACTAACTGTCAGCTCTCCTGCATGCAACAGCCCATTTGTTTTCATTGCATCTTCTGTGATCACCTTTCCCTTAAATCAGCCTCCAAACTCAGGTTTTCCCTAACTCAATTTATGCACTGAAAAAACGTGCCTGAAAGATTTTAGGATATCTATCTGGGATACTGATTTGTTTGGGCACATTTTCACCCCTCTGCAGACTTGTGTTGATGCATGGCTCCAGACAGAGCTCCACTGATATTAATGAAAAGGTTAAGCTGAAGCACACCTAAGAAAGAAATACAATGGAAGAGTTTTCAAGTCTTCAGAACTACTGCATTTAGAGTTGTATTAATCCCTAAGAATTACTTAACTTTTAGTTAATAATTTTTTCAATTAATGTAAGAAAATTCTTGTTAAAGGATACAAGTTATACACTAGTTTTTGAGATAAAAAGCACATTCTAGCCAAGTTAGAAAAATCAACATCAGACAGTAAACAAACGTGAATAATGTAAATGATGAATATTGTAGCAATGTGTCCCTTAATTCTTAGCTAAGGACCAATGGGAGATCAAATACCACATTTTCTCATGCAAAAAACCCCAACCAAGCAACAAAAAAAACCCCAAACCAAAATCCAAACCAAACAATAGAATAAAACCACAAAACCATAAATTCCAAAACCTTCCATCAACAAAAGATCCTCCAAAAATCTTTTCTCTTCTTGGTAATGGAGAAGTAACACAGCCTCCTGAATACCAGAAGTCACAGTAACAGTATGTAAAGAGGAAGGGAGAAACAGAGGAAAAGCTTCATTACATATTAATAAGGCTTCTATTTATGCTATAGATAGCATTCAAGTTTACATAATAAACCTCTATTCTGTAGTTTAAAATCACAAATTACCTTTCAGATCTCAACAGTAGAGAGTATGATACATTTATTCAGAGGTTTTCACATCATTTACCTCCAGTAACAGATTTGATTCAGTATCCTTTTACTCATGTGGGTCTTTCTCATTTCAAAACAATCACAGCAGCAATTTCTGTTTCGTATATATGGGGTTTCAGGTGCACTTCTCTGCTTCCTACCACCTCCTGATAATTGTCCTGTTGAGCTACTCAGAGATGGGTATTAGAAAACTGCATTCACATTACCATGATACATTTCCAAGTTGCCTGGAAATTTTTATTACAGGTTTTTTTTTTTTTTTTTTAAGGTAGCCAGCATCATACTACACACTACTGGATAGGTGGTGCAGTATATCCTGATGCATTCCCTTTAAAAAGCCTTTTTCTTTTCCCTGATAACTGGTCAATAGTCTTCATTTGAACAGCAATGCAAATGATTATACCTAACAGAAAAGGGGAAAACTTTATCAAAATACCTTTGCTTAAGAGTTTGCTAACTCCATGTATACACATTTAGCTAATTCTTATACAGAATTATTCATTTATCTTTGGGTCTTCCATTCTTAGGGTTATAATGAAAAGTACAACCACCCTTCATGTACCCTCCCTATCCCTCAGGAAAGGAAGCAGCAGTCGTAATGAACAAAACCAGAAAATTGGATGCTAGCATCTTTTCTTGGAAAACCATTTGTAGCTGGGTTTTGCATAAGCTACTTGCATAATACTCACTGATTTCGCCCCCCTCAGGCGTTCTGTTCTCAGCCTAATACTCCATTGCACTAAGCACCTGTGATTTTAACTGCAGTAACACTGCAGGATGGACTTATCCTCATATTTTCTTCACAATAAACAGTGCTGTTAATTAGGCTCTAATGTTGACTTTTTCTGAGAAATGTAGGTGACGTTTCTGATGTTTCATTATCTTTTAAGCAATTTGCTAAGCAAGGTAGGGAAAAAGAGAAATAAAAAAGGAAACATACATATTAGCCAGTTCTTATACTCTGAAGGTTTGGCTTTTTTTGGCGAAAGGCCTAACTTTGAATTTTTTACTACTAGCATGACTAGCAAGCCATTTTTATGACAAATGTTTATCCTGCCTTCTAGACCACTAATTTTCAACATACAATCCACCAAACACCTGACGCCAATCTTCTAAGTGAAAGAGGTGATTGATGCAAAAATATTTTCATGTATTATATTCCCTGGTATGTAGCATTTGAAAATACAGAAAGTAGGGAAAATAACCCAAACAGATTATATGGGGCTTCAAGTAAAAAAAGTTGAGAAGCATCCTTGAAGCCCAGAGTAAATGCAATCATATAATACACTCTACATATGGTGAGTTACGCTTAGGAAAAGCATACAAGGGCTTGTATGCAGCTCCCCAGGATCAGAAACTCTGACAAGTGAGAAGACAGGTCTCTTGAGATGCCATGATAACTAGCTTTAGATGTTACATAATTTTGTTTGTCAGCATCATAAAAAAAAAAAAATAGTTTAATGCTGAGGTAATGCTTTGGTGTCATATTAGCTTTATTGTACAAAATGGATATAAAGCCATTTTAATGTAAAGAAATGGAAACAAAGGAGTACCCTCAGTTTCAACCTAACATCTTTCATTATTATGATACTTTTAAGACAAAAGAGAAACTACTTAGTACATCTCATGAAGAAGAACAAACCTTGTCCAATTTTATTGACATAACTCCTTTCAAGCATAAAAACTTTACAAGTGATACCATTTAATTAAGTAGAGAGGGCTGTATGAAAGTATAGCTATATTTCTGAGTGATATTTCTATTTCAAATCACCTTTGATGATATTAAAAAGTAGGGGGCTGATCTAGTAGCAGCATTAACATGATTGTGGCCTGGACCAGTTATCATTTCACTGCATTTCACTTAATTGTTACCCCCCAAAAATTTGGATTTTATTTTTTTAAACTATGGTATTTTTAAATGATTATGGATTGTTCAATTTACATGCTTAATCTGACATCTGAAATGACTACTTTTGTTTGATCTATTCAGTATTTTCTTTTATTATTCTCCATTGCAGAAGTTAAACCTAGGAGACAATAGCGTCAAATTTAGCAGAACTTTTCCAAGAAGTAGAAGAACATCCCAAAAGTTGTAGTTTGGTTCACGGTACTGCTGGTTTGTCTTACTCTAGCACAGCTAGGAGAGAAGCTAAAAATCTCCTTTTAGGCAGCTACTTTGAACATGGGGTTTTAGCCCATGGCAAACAAACTGTATGAAAAAAACGTACTTGTTTTCTCACTGTTCTACCATTGTGTTCATCATTTTGTTATAATGACAAAGAGACAGGACTTTTACAGAATCTACTTAAGAGGCATTTCTGGAGACAGCATGTGGATGAACAATGCAATTTTGCCATGGTTTAGTGGCAGAAATTAGGGTATTCCACTCTGAAATCTACATATAGGCTTGCTGCACAAAGAACTTCAATGTTTTGTTAAATTCGTTCTACCATAAAGTTATCTCAAATTGTTTGAATCTAGGTCAATCATTTTAGTAGAGGTTTTCCAGATGACAGACGGCTTTGTGACTACATTCAAACCGCATGCTATGATGCCATGATGAATTTATTATGACTTTTAAATTTAAGAAAAAAGAGAAATTCAAGTACCTGCTTGCTAACCCTGTCAGAGCCTGGCTGAAAAACAGTCCAAAGAACAAGTGGCTCTGTGAAGACTACCTTCTACTGTTACATGTTCACAAATCTCAAATCTTTGCTATATAGTTAGTTTTTGGCATATACTTCTGTTACCATGGTCAATTACACTCTTCTCAATTAAACAGCTTCCTAATTTATTTTAATTTTTTTTTTAAAGGCAGACAAAAATGCTTACTGGCATTCTTGCACAGCACACATGGGAGTTACAAAGGTACATTCACACCTGCATGTCAAGTTTTTTGGGGTCCCCAGGTGGAAGCCTTTAACAAAATAAGAAGTTTCTGACACCTTATTATGAGTATTGTTGACACTGCTTAGCCTCTGGTTTCACAAAACTTTTTATACAGGAACAGGAGAGTTCCCCCGCTCACCGAGCCTACCCATGTGTATGGAAGTGCTGATGTGCATGAGAAATCCTCAGCGTGCTCTTTTATGAGCATAATATAAGATTATCATTTTAACAACCTGTCCTAGAAAAACTTGCCTTCCTGACAATGATTTAACACTGATGCTTAGAATGCATATGGCAAAGAAAAATATATTAATGAAAATATTTGCTTATTTTTATGTTTACCTGTTTTACCTATTCATACTATAAAGTGAGTCTTTTTAATTATGTATTCGGTGTTTTTTTACAGTTAGAAGTAGATATTTACTTCAGAATAAAGGAACAATATGTCA
>VXBO01002397.1:399528-455974 GCA_013400135.1 Rhinoptilus africanus
ATTCCTTTATACATATAAGCAAGAGGAGCACTATTAAATGAGCTTGTACTTATATTGTGATTTTCTAGAATTTTGACTAAAAATTCCAGGAAGATTTCAGCATTCTTCCCAAGCCTAAGTAAGAATACGATGCTACAATTTGGAAAATTTTGTGGAGTAATTATTTATGGAAATAAAGTAAACTTTTTAACTGGATAATGTCAAAGTATCTCTTTTGAAATATTTGTAATTTTTAGTTAATATCTTAAAAATATTTTAATTTTCACAAGTTCACATTTTTACTTTTTGTCCTGCAAGACCATTAACCAACAACAAGATTTTCTAGTATCTACTACTAATTTTGCAATACTTTGGTTAAATTCCATTAATGTAGACAACAGACAAAATTTATTAGGCTAACACCTTTCTTTTTACCTGGTATTAAGTCCAACCAGGTGTTTAAAAAAACCATTTGTTTTGCTGATTAGAGTGACATTTGAGCCCAATAAACTTCCCTCTGCTCCCACTCAGGAATTGATGTCACAAACAGCTACAGTATCACAACTGTTATTCATCCTTCCTTTATTCATGTTATATCATAAGTTAACTGTTAACACTCATGGACTTTTTTTGTGGCCTTTCAGTTAAACAACCCATGAATGTTTTCTTCACATTTCCATGACTAATGTTTCATTCCACTAATCTGTCCAAGAAACTTCTACCACTGTAAACTCACAGAAAAAATATGTCTGCTGAAGTCATGAGGATAACAAGGTTATAGGATATTTATTTCTAAGACCAGGACTGCAGAACTTTATGCTATAATTCAGAGTTTGGTGTATCTACAGACGAATGAAACTGAACGTGCCTCTTCAGTGCTAACAAAATCTATGATCTGACAGAATAAAAAGACACTTCGTGTGAACTTTGCATCTTGTTTGCATTTGATATGGCCAGTGCTCCCCCTGCATTTCTTATCAGGGTAATTCCAACAATTTCAGGTGAGGCTAGTTTTGCCGTGAGCAGTTTCAGGCAAAATTTACTAGTAAGATTATTTTCATATGATTGACAGAGTATGAAGCGAACCTACTATGATCAACCTGTCAGTCATCTAATCCTAATCTTTTCTTCTGCCTCCTTCTTTCTCAATGCCGCACTTATACATCCAAAGACGTGAGTCGGACACAGTAGTTTAGATACTATCTCACTATTCCTCACATGCCATCTATAAAGCAGTCACCTCCATACAATAATCTTTGAAAATCAAAGATCAACTGATCTATCTTCTACTCTAATCTTGTCAATTGAAGAAAAGTAGCTTTTGCAGTTCTGAGTAGGATATCACAGGACAGGATGATGTCAGCTGTCAAAGATGCAGTGAAATTTCTGCAAGTATTAAGGGGAAATATCAATTGTATCTCTTATTCTGTTTTCAAAGGCTATTCTTCAGCCACCTTCAATGCTCAAATGAATGCTAAATGGATGATAGAATTTCCTCAGCTGATGCTTCTTAAGTTGTCGCTTCCAATGCCTGAAAGGCTGATTCCTTCATCTCCTTTGCTGCTGATGCCAATAGATACTTGAAAATAAAGAGACAAGGGCACACTCCTGATCTTCAAATGTCAAGAAGAAAATAGTCAACTCAGTCCCCCTCACAAACAACATAAGTGTTGAAAAGAAATATTAAATGCTGCCTCTTGCTGCAGTACCCTAAGCCTTAAAGGAAATTCTCCAGGAAACAGAGGCGGGAGAGAACAAAGCACATGGTATGCACGTTGAAACTCAACATACTTTTTAC
This sequence comes from Rhinoptilus africanus, assembly GCA_013400135.1. Lineage (NCBI taxonomy): Eukaryota > Metazoa > Chordata > Aves > Charadriiformes > Glareolidae > Rhinoptilus > Rhinoptilus africanus. The sequence continues at coordinate 401,306 of VXBO01002397.1, forward strand.
TAACAGCATTTGGATGCTGAATTAAACAGAGGGATTCTCACAGCTATACTTTGTTCAAGAAAAAATCGAATGAGAACAATGCTTACACTTATCTAAATCCTTCTGGTACCTAATGAAGTATAGCCCAATAACTCCAGATCCCACTGCAATGAATGGAAAACCCTACAAGATTTAAAAATTATTCTATGCCATTATAAAAAGTAATTTGTGTGAAAGTATGAAATTACAACTGTGACTGAGTTCTGATATAATACGTTTATCAGTACATATCTCCTTGAGAACACCGATAATTTATGGATAGTGCTTCCAGATCATTCTTGATTAATTATACTTTACTTTTTTCTCTAACCAGTTTTCTGACATTATTGCAGTAACACAGCCCTTGCTCGTCCCTTGGCAGAGAACATCTAAACACATTCTAGGATAAAGAAAAAAATATCAATAAGGATTGGAGAATGTGGTTAATCATCTTTTCAAATATCACATAATTTTAAATAAAATTTTATAAAACCAAAACCCTTTATTTTTTTAAATAAAGCCATACGCAGCCAATAACATAAAACTGGTGGGAGAAATAGCAATACTTGTCAAATATATTTTAAAACCCTTATATTTTACCTGTTAACATCTTCTAAGCTACTTTTAGGGGTAGATCTTTTCATAATATTATTCTCTTTCCTGATGATCTGGACAGAGTCTATTTTGGCCTGTAGCCTGAATGGCAATGTGACAGGGTATAAACGCTTAGGGGACATCAGTCACAACACGGAAGTCAGATGTTGGCCAAGAGGGACATGAAAAAGAGAACATATTATGCTTTTGAAATGTTGGCTATATTTTGTTTTGTGCCTGTGGTATAAAACCCTTTCCATATCTTTTTAAAATTCACCAGCTGCTAGGCAATTCTGCAATAAGTAAACAATTCCATGGTGAATTAGGCAATCACATCGCTTTTGTGGAAAACTCTAGGTCTTTAGTGATGTACATCTGCAGAGACGCAAAGTAACGGTATTTCATTTTCATGTTGAAACACATTGTTTTCAGCTTTGCAGTCACAACGACACGAAAGATAAGTAATATAATGTAAATGACTGGTAATGCCAAAAAAGTCTTATCATCCTGTTAATAAGCCGAAGCTATCCACAACATGACATGCTATTGGAAAAAGAAATCCAGAGGTGCACAGAAGGAATTAAGTCTTCAGCTTTCTGTTTCACTTACTCAAAGTACAGGGCTTTCCTGAAGATACTGCTTATTATGTCCAGAGGTTCATGTTTTGCCAGGTAGTGGCATTGTGTCACTTTTTATTACAAAATATTTAGTGACAAATATATCAGGAGAACAGAATATAGAGAACTGAATTCAAACATGATGGGGTGAGTCGTCTACTCACCCCTGCTACAATGCTTTTAGTGCAGGATTCAGGTTTGACTGCCGATTTTCTACAGATTTATGATTCCTTTCGAGACACCCTCAGGGAGAGACAGTATGTCCCCAAGGCTGTATTTGTAGTCTGCTAAAAAACAAAAACCCTTGTCAAGTCAACAGGAATCAGTCAAGAGAGCTTCTCATCTGACAGTGAATAGAATATGTTGAATAAATATTGCACAATAAACCTCACCAGTTTAACCTTTGCAAGGGGGATTTTTGAAAGTGCTCAGTTATGCTAACCTGGCTACCTATGAGATTGGCTATTTTAATTACCACCAGAATTAGGCCAACACTTGGTACTTCTGAGAATTTTGGAGTCCTCCAATATTCTGACAATATTTCACAAATTTGAAACTGGAAGGTTAATTTGATTTAAGGTGCACACTAAGCTAGGGGCAGAAAAGGCCCCACCATTGCTAAGTTTTGTTCTGACGCCATGCCACAGCTAGTGCTTGGTCAAGTAACAAGACAGACCAACCTCATACGTTCCTCCTGGAAGTCTGTATCCGCCTATCTCCACCTAAAACTGCTTCTCTGGTGACTGAAACATGTCCCAGATGAGGGAAAGATAAGAAGGCAGGAAAGAGTCACATTCTACAGAGAAAAATGTCAAAAGTAAGTAAGGTCTATGGTAGTTGTATAAATGAGCACATACGATCGTGGACTATCCATGAGATATCCCAGGGATCACTGTTAGGGAAAGCTGCCAGCAGAGAAAAGTGGAGGACTGAGGAATTTGACATGAGAAATCAAGAGGGAGAGGAAGACTTGATGTTTGCTACAATTATGTACAAGTTGTTGCTGGATGCTTGCTTTCCTAGCCAGTTTTGTACAGATACCTAAAACTCAGTCCTAACACATTTATTTACATTGTAAGTGAACTCTAATCAGCAAATAGTTTGTGCTGATCAGCTAAATCAGCAAATTTAGCTAAAGTGAAAAAAAAAAAGTGGTCTCAAGAGATTTAGTCCCATGAGAATGAGAAGCTTTCAGAGATGATCCCAGTCATTTATGTGGAAATATTCACGCACAGTCTGTCACAGCTCTGCAAAGACACACGCCATATCTAGTCCCTGTCCACAGAAAATCCAACAGGGGAAAGCTGGTGGAAGCAGCCCCCATCCCCCCCTCCAACACACACATGTAAGAAAGGGGGCCATGAATACCCTAGGGCAGCTCCCAGATTAATAGGCTCTGCCAACAAACAAGAGCCAGGATAAAGGGTCACTAGTTAGGACATGCAGAATCAGCATTTCCATGGGCTTCCCAGATGGTGAAGCTTCCATGCAATATTCAGCCCACGGCTAAACCTGACTCACCAAGGAGGAAGAAACTGAAACATCTCAAATTTTTCCACAGGGGTACTTGGCATATGGGAAGATTACAGGGGATATAAATTTGTCACTGACTATAATTCATTAATCTTAGCTACACACTTGCCTATTCAAGTGAAAAAATTGTATATTATATATAAATCAGTGATTAACATATATAACACTAACACAGAAGACACCTATGGCAATGGCTACCATATTGCAAATAACACTTCCATATAACAATAGTGGTGAAGACTGCTGTGGCTTTTTTCAACTTTTGGTATTTATAGAAACGTATCTTTTATACAAAGCCCTGTTGTGCAGCGTTGCAGACTACAGTAACATGTTAAATATACCATCCTTCTTTTGCAGCTCAATCTTAAAGACCACACATTATACAGAATTGTGTTGCAAAGGTACAATGATAAATTACTAACGTACTTGAGCCCACATCAACATATTATAGGATACATAGAGTACCTTAGCAAGCTCCCTGAAGTTAAAGGATGCTTGCATAATTTTCTTTAATTACAAAGGTAAATAAAACATTTTCGTCTTTTATGTTAGTATTATGGAATAGAAATTGAATATTCTGATCCAGTGAGTTAAAAGCTTTAGAGAAATTACTAAATGTTAACAAAATACGCATTTAACTATTTCATTCCTGCAAGATAACACTGAACTTTTCTTGCATAACAAAAGCATATTTTTGCCTGACTAAAGCCATTCTTCAGCCCACTGGAATTTTTTTTTTTTTTAAATAGACTTTATATTTAAAAGCTCATAGTTAATTTCTATTCATCTATCTTGGTATTTAGCAATACGACTTTTGTAAATAGCCCTGAATAACAGAAGATGCATTAGCTATGCAGCTACAGCAGTGAGAAACAGTCCACGTGTGTCTAATTGTTGTTGTTTTACTCCACACAGAGTTAATTTTTGTTTCTTATGTAGAAATCTTGGAGATGCAGTGAGAAGTTTTATTTACATCATAAGAACCAAATTCATTCTGAAAGAAATCTAAACTTACCATAAAATCAATCTGCAATTGTTTTCAATATTTTGAACCAATAGTCCAATAAAACCAATTAACCAAGAATCCAAAGAAGTAGTAGGGTTTTGTTTCAGAAATATTTTTTTATAATTGTCTAAAATTTGAGAGATTTTAAATCTTTAGTAGCTACTTTTCATACTTTGATGCAATGGATGAGTAAGATTAAATAGTAATTAATAGAAAACTTGAGATTTCAAACATGATCCTTTAGCTTGTGCAGTGACAGCTACCAGGGAATTAAAAGAACAGAACACAAGAGGGGTATTGGAAGACTTTACAATACACAGTGACACATTTAGGATTCAGACAACCTCAAACGTCTAACAACAACAAAACTGAGAATAAAGAAACATCCAGAAAACTGTAGTTGTATTTATGGAACAAAACAAACATTGGCCAAAACCACAGGGAGGTTACCATGAGAGACAGAAATGCCAGAAGCGGAAATTTGACAGACTGGATTAAGCTGCTGGTCCATCAAGTCTCTGCTCAGCCTTTGGCTATGACCATTGCACAACAGTTCAGAGGCAAACCTCCTTCAGCGCATCTACAGTGAGCGATGCCATATATTGAGGACAGCATTCCTCTCGAACCCTGTGGCAATCACCTTACTTCCTGAAGCATGAGATTAGATTACCCTCATTTTAGCATACCTACCTACAGTTACTATTCCTTGTCATACAATTATTAGTTGAGAAATGTCCAACTGCAGCTGTGGACTCTTTGATGTTCCATGCTTCTACAAGAAGTTTGGAAGAGTAGCTTTCTAACCTTGATGAATTTATGTATATTTTTGTCATCTTAGGAAAAGAGAAGACGTATATCAAGAGATTTTTTGCATGTGCATATGAGAGATAAAAGTGGGAAAAGAAAATACATACTTTAAGCAGATATGAAAGTTTTTCTTGTAGATAAAAAATTTCAAGCAAGTCCTGGCAAGGATACTGGGGACCTTAATGAACCAAACAGGACACACATATTTGTTTTAAGTGGCAACAAACATCACTGCAAGTTTTAAGTCAAATTCTTTTATTACCTCCACAATAGCATTCAAATGGCAGCAGGGTGAAACAGCTGCCATACATGAAGAAGCCACACTAAAATGCTGTATATTTATAGTACTAATCATCTTTGTTGTATATTCAAAGTAGCAGATTTCTTTAACTAGTATTGTTTATGACCTGTAGTTCAACTGGTAGCCATTTCTGCAGGTGAAAGACTCAGGTAGTAACAAATGCAAGCATCAGACTCAAACAATAACGATCTCATCATGAGCATTTCGACAATGATGATATCATCACAGGGCTTTCTACAATTCTGTTCTGTTCAACTGTTCTATTTCTGCACTTTCTTAAATCCCTGCTTATCAGTGTCTCCTCGTGTCAGCCTCATTCCATTCACCTCTTTCCTTCTCACTTCTCTCCTGCCCCATCAAACTCTCATGTGCCTGTGCATGCCTCCTTTTTTCCTTATCTTGTGTATGAAAATACTGGCTTCAGCACATTCAACCAAAAAATGTACTGAAAACCTAACACACTGAAAAAATTCATGGACTTAGTAGGTATCTTATAGGACTTTTCTACTGTACTGAGGGCAAACCGTGCCTGACAGGTTTGGTGGCCTTCTATGATGGTGTTACAGCATTGCCGGATAAGGGAGAAGAACTGGCATCATCTACCTGGACTTATGCAAAGCATTTGACACCGTCCCACACACCATCTTTGTATCTAAATTGGAGAAACTTTGATTTGACGGACGGACCACTTGGTGGATAAGGAATTGGCTGGATAGTCACACTAAAAGAGTTGTGGTCAACAGATTGATGTCCAAGTGGCAAGCATTGATGAATGGTGCTCGTCAGGGACCACTACTGGGACTGCTGCTGTTTAACACCTTTGTTGGCAACAGGGACAGAGAGATTGAGTGCACCCTCAGCAAGTTTGCCAGTGACCCCAAGATACGTGGTGCGGTTGACCCACTGGAGGGAAGGGATGCCATCCAGAGGGACCTGGACAGGCTGGAGAGGTGGGCCCATGCAAACCTTGTGAAATTTAACAAGACCAAGTGCCAAGTCCTGTATGTTGGTTGGGGGAATCCCAAGTACAAATACAGGCTAGGCAGAAAATGGATTGAGAGCAGCCCTGAGGTGAAGGACTTGTGGGTGTTAGTTGATGAGAAGTTCAACATGAGCTGGCAATGTACACTTGCAGCCCAGAAAGCCAACCACATCCTGGGCTGCATCAAAAGCAGTCTGGTCAGCAGGTCGAGGGAGGTGATTCTGTCCCTCTACTCTGCTCTTGTGAGACCCCACCAGGAGTATTGCATCCAGTTCCAGGGCTCCCAACATAAGAAGGACATGGACCTGTCAGAGCAAGTCCAGAGGACGGCCACAAAGATGATCAAAGGAATGGAGCACCTCTCCTATGAGGACAGACAGAGAGAGCTGGGGTTATTTAGGTTGGAGAACAGGAGGCTCTAAAGAGACCTTATAGCAGCCTTCCACTAATTAAAGGGGTCTACAGAAAAGATGTGGAGCGACTCATTATCAGACAGCGTAGCAACAGGATGAGGGGTAACCATTTCAAACCGAAAGAGGATAGATTTAGATTGGATATCAGGAAGAAATTCTTTACTGTGAGGGTGGCGAGGTACTGGAAAAAGTTGCCCAGAGAAGCTGTGGATGCCCCATCCCTGGAAGTGTTCAAGGCCAGGCTGGATGGGGCTTTGAGCAGCCTGGTCTAGTGGGAGGTGTCCCTGCCCAGGGCAGGGGGGTGGAACTGGGTGATCTTTAAAGTCCTTTCTAACTCGAACCATTCTCTGATTCTCTGTAGCAGGGATGTCTTGCACTATTTTGTAGAATACAGCAGGCTTATGTTATCAGGTTTTCCTTAAGTGCCACCATAGAATAAATAAATACATTAGCAATTTTCTGTATTTATTTTTGGCTGGCATCTTGAGAGACAAATTATCTACCTCCAGACAGATATAAATAAGCATAAACCATGCAGATGTTTTCCTCCTCCCTGACAGTGTATTTCAACTACTTCTGGAATATGCTGAACTTGTTTACCTTTTGAGCAACGCAGCCCAACTTACAGAGGAACATAGCCCTGAAACTTGCTATTTACTCCCCTCTCAAAAACCCATTTGTTATATGAGGCAAATATAGGTCATCCTCCAACTGATACCAAATTGAATAAAAGATAACAGGCTATGCAAAGAAGACAGTCATACATAAGAAAGCACTTTAGTGGTAAGCCCTTAAAACTAGCTGATGGAGCTTGCTTAGGGTTGGTAAGTTTACACTCTTAAAAATACCACTGTTAACCAGTTTTCAAAAGTTTTTATCAGAAGCTGTGATTTTCAAATAATTAAATTCACCTATTTTCCTCTCTCTGAAGCGTGCCAGACTAGTTCCAAGACCCATATAATGACAAGTCCTATACCTGCCTTAGTAAAGTCAATGCTGGGAGATAAGAGCATGGAAGCAGGTTGAGACTCTAATGAGCAAGTCTGACATGAGAAAGAATAGCACATTTCCTACTGATCACAATATTATTAAGAGAGACACTCTACTCTGATGTGCCTACCTTCACAAAACCACAGATACCTCAAAAGTTAACAAGATTTACCCTATTCTATTATTCCATATTCTTCTGACTACTAGAACAAATGCCTAGATATTTAAAGTCATAAAGCAAGCTTATATTTGTCCACATCTCTCTAAACAGATATATTCCTAACTATTTCTACAGTACCTTACAAGATGAGGAACAATCTCTCGCAAAACCTAGGTCAACCGCTGTTATACTGCAATAACACAAAATCAACAGAAAAACACTGCCTTGATGTCACATTAATCTATTTTTGATTATTCTTGTAAAAAAAAAAAAAGAATTTTAAAACACCACATTTCCTCTTTGGTTTCATACAGCTTAAACTTCCTTCTGTTCTGTTTATTATAAGGTTTTATGCACCTTTGAACCTTCAAAGTACTGCAAAGCACAGAGAGGCTCTATGAAAAGCTACCAGAAACTTATTTTTCACTTAACTTTGATTTAGATACTAGAAATATGGATTACTTCCGTTCTCACTCTTTTGTAGGCTTTACTGTCTGTGTTCCTATCTAATTCCTTGAGGCTGAATTTTGTTCTCCTCACACAGGTCAATTGTGTGGGCTTAAAGAAGTGGTGGAAATACCAGCACCAGGAAGCTGCTGAAATGTCAGGAGAAACCCTCAAAGGCTTTTCTTTCAGGTGAGAGGTGCCAGAGCGATATAACAAATACACTTCCCAGTAACAGATATTGATGTTTTCTCTCATTCATGAAGGCTATGACACAGAACAACATCTTACTGCTGCGGAAACACTACACAAACAACACCCTTCCAACACCCTCAATAACACGTACCGAGGCATATCAAAGACAAACCCCCATTTTACAAGAAGATTATTCTGTAAAGTGAGTAATGTGCTATCCCTAAGTTTGAAATACTTTACAAAAAGTTGGTATGACCTCCCAGAAATGCAGCCTTGTCTCTCCATTACTCTCTACACCCTCCCAGCAAGGTTCCCTCTGCTGCATACCCAGGAGAGGAGCCCCGGAGCCTCAGCACACAATTCCAGACAGGCACCATGCTGGAAGAGGTGACCAGGCGGTTCAGACCTGGCCTTGCAGGCTCAGTCATCTTTTAAAGCATCTCTGTAGTTCATCAGCCTCACCAAGAAACCATGCAGTGAATTGCTATGACTTTAATATCTGCTGATGACACTATCACAGACATACTCTTTCTGGTTTTATCCACATCTCAGGTCTCAGTGAAAACTGGCAGAAGAAATGGTTAAAAAGGAAAGATGAAGAAAGCACAAGCAGGTTTTAGAGTTAGGATTTCTTTTTTTTCTTGCTAAATTTTAGTTTTTCCTTTTTCTTTTTCCCTGGTAGCCACCAAGTGTTGGTAACACCCTGCTAAAGTACTCCTAGGATGAAAAAAAGCAAACAGTAGCCATTCCAAAACTTCCCAGATACATCAAGTAATTCTTCAGAGAAATTCATTGATATAATCCAAGAAGACTCTCATATTCTTACCCCATGAAAACAGGAATCATAAAATAGACTAACAAAGTATAAGTTTAACCTCTGAGTTCATCCTGTTATGATAGCAGAAAAACGTAGAAGCAAAACCTGAAAGTTGAACTAATGAACCTTCTGCAAAGTGAGCTGACCAAAATTAGCATCAAAACCAACAAAAGCTTCTGCCATGTACTGCACTGCCATCTTCCTGCTGCGGGCAATACCTGCTCCCCATGGAGAATCCCTGCAGCTTTGCTCCTTTTTTTCGGTGCATGGAGCCAGTTCCACTCCCTTTGAACTGGACAGAATCAACCCTGGAAATAAAACCCTGTCTTGCTTACCCTTTCCAAAGGCAAGGTAGGAGTAAGGCATATTTTTGTACTTTGACGTATGAAGTCCATCACTACTACATCAAAAATCTTGGTAGTAACTGAGATGGTTCATTGTGGAAAAATCCACCTTCTCCAATTAGCTTTCACAGTGGTTAAGTCAGTCATGAATACTGAATTATTCACAGTTCATTAATCCATCTAAAATAAATCTCAACTCTGTTTTATAATTTTCGTTGCTCACTAACATTCATCTAGAATTGGGAAGCTGTCACTAAATAAATATATCCTAATTATGAGTGGATATATATGGATATACATATATAAATATAGGTGTACATACACACACAGAAATACAGTTGGATGTAATAAACCAAAACTTCAAAAAAGGTGAGCTTAATGGGAAGTCTTTAAGTGGGCTAACCCTTGAAAGTTCAAGGAAAAAATCCGAAAAAGAAAAGGCTCTTGTCCTCCTATAAAATATGATAGAAAATAACAAATCACAGTATTACAATAATTGCTTTAAATGCATTGAAAAATAAGGTTATAATTTTGGAAAAGTATTTTTTCTCAGGAAATCTGCAAAGCCTTATCAAACTCCAAAGATTTTGCTTCTCCTTTATTTGACAAGGCTTTGATGGTGTGTGTTAGAGGCACTGACTCGATCAGTCCCCAAAGGACAAAATATAAATCTCAACTGCTGCAGCAGGAAAAATAGGTATGAAAAGCTCTTGAGATTGACTTTCCTACTCAATTTGCTGTCCTTCTATATCCATTCTAAGAAATACTGTCATAACACTCTTCTATGATATTTCTGCTCTTTGTTCCTGGTTCTAATTCTGTGAATTAGTTGAAAAAATCTTAAATATGGCAGAATAAAATAAGAAAAAAACCCCAAGAAACTCCCAAACTGACACAAGCAGCCATTAAAAAAAAAAATAATAATAAAAAAAAACAAACAAAGCAAGAAAACAAAGCAAATCTGCATTTGGTAATCTATATTTAAAACTGGTCTGTCACTGTTACCTTCATTTTCCTCTTACCAAATACCTTTCCTGTCTGTGCTGTTGCTTGACTAGTCAACATCATGTGAAGCTGATGATAAAAATAATTGAGTTGGGGCTTTCAATCTCTAAAGAGAGACATCTGTCATGGTTTCAGCTGGGATGGAGTTAACTTTCTTGCTAGCAGCTGGTGTGGGGCTGTGATTTGGATTTGGGATGAAAATAGTGTTGGTAGTGCACTACCGTTTTTGATCGTGGCTACATTCTCAAAGTCTTTTCTGCTCCTCACACCACCCGGCCAATGAATAGGCTGGGAGTGCACAAAAAGCTGGGAGGGGGCACGGCCAGGAGAGCTGACCCCAACTGACCAAAGGGATATTCCATGCCATATGAAGTCATGCTCAGCATATAAAACTAGGGCAGGAAGAATGAAGCAGGGGATGTTTGTAATTATGGCATTTGTCTTCCCAAGTAACCATTACTGCTTTCCTGAAGGTGGCTGAAACACTTGCCTACTGATGGGAAGTGGTGAATGAATTCCTTGTTTTGCTTTGCTTTGCTTGTGTGTGTGGCTTTTGCTTTACCTGTTAAACTATCTTTATCTCAACCCACGAGTTCTTTTTCTCACACTTGCTTTTCCGATTCTCTCTCCCGTACCAACTGGAGGGAGTGAGCAAGTGGCTGCTTGGTCCTAGTTGCTGGCTGGGGTTAAACCACAACAGCATCAACACATAGGATATTCTCAAAAGCTATGGATTTCATATACTGTGAATGGAAAAAAAGGACGCTGAGGTATTCTGCAGAGAAGGGCTACACAGGACTTCAGTCTCAGTTTGTAAATGCTACTTAGTCTATAGTGCACACTTCCGCTTTTTTTCCAATGTTTGTAAGAAATTGCTAATATATTTAAATAGATGTAAATTTTAACTAGCATTCCTATAATCTGACACTTTTTTTACAGCTGGCATATGAAACTTAGACAACTTTTTTCTCCCATCCTCCCCTGAACATCCAAGAGAAAATATACATGAGATGTAATACATAACTTCTGCATTGCAGGTGTAACAGATACACAACAGTGACACAGAGTAAAAAGAATCCACCAACAAGACAGTAATAGAAAGTGATTGGTTAAAAACATTTTTTTTACAAATGACAGTATTTAAAATATTCTGCACACAGTATTTCTTCATCTTGATCCTCAGGGAGAAGTCAGACTTCTCTCTGATGCTTTGTCTTCTTATTTTCAAATGCATTAGTGTCTAAGATGTAAGCAGGCAATTGCTAAGACAAAAATATATTGTCAATTTTTTCAATACGTTAATATGAAACAATCAAACACGCATTGAAGTACTGATGTTTTGAAATCTCTACTTTAAATTTGCATTGGATTACCACATATTACTACTTTTCAACTTGACAAAAGTGTAAGTTGAAAATAATTTTGTAGGCATACCAAAACTAAAGGCTTCCACTCAGTTTTCTAATATGTCACATCCCTGGAGGTATTTAAAACACAGGTAGATGTGGTGCTTAGGGGCATGGTTCAGTGGCGGTTTTGTCAGTGTTGGGCTAGACTCGATGATTTTAAATGTCCCTTCCAACCCTGACAATTCTGTGATTCTATTATTCTATCTCTTTGTCACTCAATGGGCCGCTCACCTTTCATTCTCTGCATGAGTGCACTCCAAAACCACTCGTTTCCTTACCTCACACAAGGTAAAGGGACAGATTGAGACACTCTCCCAAGAAATTTTAAGTGAAATACGCTCAAAACACAACATTCACAAAACAAAATTCAGGAGTACTTAAAAAGTTGCCAATAACTACAGCAATATAGGAAGCCATCAAGTCCATTATTGGCAATGAAGAATATGCAATCCTGCAAAACATTAAACATGTGGGCTACATTTTCCTTATACATAATCTTTTATTTATAACCATGAAACCGATCGCAACCTAAGTAATCTGTGTTGCTCAAATAGAACACATAGACACAAAGCAATTCAGTTTCCCACTGGCGTGACAGAATTATCTTGTTAGACCTGAGAATGTTCTAAGGGTTGGGTTCACATCTATTTGAAGTTTGGATCCAGCCCCCTCCTCTTATCTTGCCTTGTACTTTTCACTCCTTTCCCTTCCCCAGATGACACCATTCATTTAACTTGGACCATTCCCAGAATAACATATAAACACAGCAGCTGCCAGAATTTGTTTATGTAGGGTCCTTCCTGTGCATAATAACCTGCCAGGAACCTGGTACATGTTCTGAAATTTGTATTTCTTTCTGTAGGACTGAGAACTCACTTCAGAAACAGTGACAGGCAAGAATATACTCTTAACTGTACATTTAAAAAGTACTGTTCGTGCTATCATACTGAAATTAACTCCTCACATGAAGAGATGGAAACGGGAATTCAGCAATGTATTTTCTCTAATAGCTCTATGTTTTTTCTTCTAGTTTTCTTCCTTCTGACAGCAACATTTTCCTATGATTTTTTTATTATTATTATTTTGAACAGAAGGAAAGACATATTTTAGATCATACTGCTGGAGTTTCAAGCAGACATATTATGAGGAGGAATTTTCTCTTTGTCTTGACATTGACATTCAAGATTAGTTCCATTATTTCTTCCTAATTAGCTTTTCCAAGACAATTGAGTATTTGAAACAAACAGAATACTTTCCCTCAGGACATCAGAAACTTAATCTGTCCAATTTCCTTTCAATGGACATTGAAAACAAAGCAGCATATTGTAATCCAGTGGGGAATTAAGAACTATGTGATGTAAAAATATGGAAAAAGAACTACGTAAATAAATTCAACACAGATGGCAATAAAAATATAGCATTGAAAAATCCTTTAAGCCACCTTGTTAATACCTGACAGAACTGCCTGTTCATATTAAAGTCTGTTTGTCTTTCAAAGGAGGTGAAGACACTAAATTTACACAAAACTGAGGATTTTTATATTCACAACAACACACTGACTGATTAGCATTAAATCATTTGGAATATCTTAAACAACCTGAGGACTTTCCAATCACTTTATCCAGCAGTCTTGTTTGTGATTCAAAAGATTTTTTCTTAAACTTTGATCATTCTCCAAAGATACAGTCCCTCACAGAATTCTTTATTTTCCTGATATTTGAAACAAATAAAAAAATCAATAATGCTAAGCATACAATTACAAGGTTATGATGACAAACTGTAAAGCTGTTACTGACTTTTCAGATGATAGTTACACTTGTAAGTCATATCAATAAAAGTAACTGTTGGAGCAGCTTTTGAATTCTGATCATCAAGTCACTAAGAAAATAATTGCAAGTCTTTATTTAAAAATTCTGGAGAGTTTAATTGAAAATAATAACCTTTGTGCTGTACTGCACACTATGAGTATAGCCTAGCGGAAAAAGAGCTCCCCAGAATGTTTTTTAGGACTGCTAACACACACAGTTTCATACATAGTATACAGTAATTTCTACTGTATCCCATTTATAGATATGCTATGTACATACATGGCTACACAGGTGTGTGCCGTATATACATATATAGACATTATAGAACGTCTCAGAAGTGAATACACATCTCATTCCCATGTAGATTTCACCTTCATCTGTGCCTCTTAAACAGAGTTCAGAAAGGTACTTACTGATGTGTAGAGGAAACCTTCTCCATTTAGGGCTATATACAACCCAGTCTTTACACCCTGGATAGCAACAACTCGAAGTCCCACTGGTATAAGGTTGAATAATGCTGTGAAGAAAAAACATGACCAGATATGAATACACTATGGTTATTACAATATTCTAATAAAAATCATTAGTAAAAAGAAAGAAAACTACTCCCTGTATATTTTTTTTCTGATTTTAAAATTGACCTAATTCAGAAAATCTTGCTTCTAGCCAAGTTAATCCTTAAAATCCTTAAAATTAAAGCCTAAGTGTCTATCTAGCAATAACTCCTACAATAGTTCAGCATTTGGCACAAGTGCTAACTAGTAAATACAAAGCACAGAAGACTGGACTGTAATTCTCTATGCAGCACTGCAGACATGAGTATCTTGGGCAATCTGAAAAGAGTCAAAGAGCCCAACAGTTCCTTCATCAATGTAGACTTATCATAAGGGTAATACTTGCAGAAAACATAACTCTGATGCTGGCAAATAATTTTCTTAGGCTTTCTTATGGTTCTGGATTAAGATGTAGTCTCATTAAGATTGCTTTCAAGGGGTCTGTGATTTCAGATCCAAAAAAAGGTTTTCTTTTGTGAATGATATATTTGATACATGCAGTAGTACACAGGCCTCAGGTAATGGCAGAGGCTTATCCTAGTACAGGAAAGCACTGAAATATATGCTTGACTCCAAATGTGCATAAATGCTATTGAGCTGAATATAGAACATGTTCAAAGACTGAAATGCTGGGGAAGAAAAATAATTAAAAAAACAGCTAATAGCAGATATCTTAGCAATGGTATGCACCTCTGTAACAACAAAGATAGCCACAGCTTTGATTGCTGTCTGAAAAAGACCAATGTGAAGATCGTGACTTTATCAGCCTCACCATAGAACAACAAAAGAAAAAGTGATATAAGTAAGAGACACCGACCAATTTTTCTAAAAAATATGCCTGCACACACCTATACTAAGTTTACTGACTCATACTAGGAAATCAGATGCAAAGCACACATCAAACAGTCTCGGAAGAAAAGATCTGGATGAGCCAGAGTTCGTGCTACGCGGTTTTCCACTGCAGATGAGTCACGGACTCACAAGTACTTGGATGAAAACCAAAAGCACAACCTGTGTGTTCAACACAGGCAGCAAGGATCATGGCTCCACCAAGTCAGGTCTCAGGAACACACTAACACTTACAGTGAGTTCCTCAAAATTTAAGAAGGACATCCATAAGTGTGACCAGAAAGTGTACCCTATAATGCTATCCGTAATCAGAATGCCAGGGGCAAAGCTCAAATCAAGAGAAAGGGAGTCTCATAATTGCAGCAGACAAGTACATTTTCTCAAGGTGTGAAAACTCCTGGTTGGTCAAAGAACACACAGCCACAGATTGTTTATGATGAAGATGAAAAAACTTCTACAACTGAGAAAAAATATAGGTTGACAGAATTTAAAGATAGAAGCTGATGGCAAAAAACCCCCTTCCCTTCAACATTCTCACGCAGAAAAAAAAATATGTAACGTAAGATCTTTTTAGGAATGCACACAGCCAGTATAAAGTTGGGAATTGTTGCAGCAGAGCACTTTCTATGGCTGTAGAAAGAAAAATAAATTCAGAAGTGCCCTGGAAGAACATAAAACAAATTTATGGGTTTATAAAGAAGAATAGATGACATCAGACAAGAATTAGCACAAACATACAGCATTTTCATTTCTGTAGCTCCCAAAAAGCCTCCATCATGCTAGGATCTTTCTGACCTGTTTACTAGAAGAATACCGAGTACAGAAAATGTTCCCTTTCTAATCTATATAATTGTAAACCAGTCAAAAATAGCATTCATGGACAAGTTGTCCTAAGAATACATAGGCTAAACACTGCCTGACTTGACCAATCAGCCATTACCCTCAAATGACACAAAGTCAAAACCAGCAAAGCCGAAATTGTGGGTAGTGGAGGGAGAGTCTGTCATAGTAAAACTATGTTTCAGATGACAATATGTTTCGTTTTTTCTAGAAGAAAAGAAATTCCAGGAGGAAACCTGGATATGAACACGATGCTAGAGGGAGGGCAGCAACAACTGAGGGGACAGCAGGAAGGAAAAGCAAACAATACTCACATAAAGAAAAGAGGTGAACACAAAAGACAAGCCAGCCATGGAAAACTGCTAATGAAAAATAACTCCAAATCATATTGGTTCCATCAAAACTTCTGGAGCGTAGATATAATTTGCCATATTACCAATAAAAATAAAAGAGCAAAGCTAGAAAAAACCAACCACAATTGAAGGAGAATTAGAGGCCTGTAACATGGCAGTGTTTTATGCAACCTATAAAATTACTAGAGCGGCTTATAGTTGCTGGTGAATTTAGAAAGCACTGAGGAAGCGATATAATATATCTTTTCCTGCCAACAAGTTTTAATCAGAGACTGTCAGAGCTGTTGTAATTAGTCTAAGACCACAAAATTTTAGATTGTGATCTGAAATGCTGTAATTCTGCACATACAGAATATTCAGTATTTTCCAAAAAATCTTTCAGACTTGGGTGAAACTAGGGAGGCCAGTCTACATTTAGTTATTGAATGAAAAATACTCAGCAACATGCTTCATACTGAGGTAAGCAAAACTTGCACCAGGATGGCACAGCATGTGTTTTTTACGTGCTCTGAAGTTGGCCAAAGGAAATTCAATTTGCTACAGAACCTGGCTGTGCAATACTCTTTACTAAGCAGGACTTCTGTACCCAATTACACATTTCAAATCTTTCAAGGATTCACCTATGCTATCTCCCACACTAATAAAAACCTGCCTTGAGAAAAGAAGAAAGCCTTCCAGAGTCTGATGGCATTTCAGGTTTTCACAGCCAAAGCCATGCCTTTTCTTGAGGAGAGTGTGAAAAAGAACCCTGTCCCAGGTTCCCTCTGTCTTGAAGACAATGATCCAAACCCAAAACTAAGTGAGGAAATAGGATGCTGAACATCTTTATGTACCTAAACCCAGCCTGGTGATTCCACAGATGAGTTGAGAGAGGGAGCACCCTGGAACAGCTCAAAAAGTAATATAATTCTTCCTGGTGCTCAGTGCTCCCATGCTGCACGCTCAAGTATAAAGCCTAGCAAATCCAATTGTAAATAAGATGTGGGAACATCAGGGAAATCCAGTGAACCAATCGGCAAACATGGTGCGAGTAAAATCCTTTCTCCTCTTCTGCGCTGAGCCTGTGCTTCCATAGCTCTGTTTTGTATTCCATCTAAACCACTACTATAAAGCGGATGGTTTCTCTTCCTTTTCCTAAGCTTGCAAGCCTGCTCCCACCACACACAAGATCAGAAAATAGGGGTGGGGGAGAGCAGTTAACAGCAACAACTGGCATGAAAAAAGTTATTGTGTTAGGTGATGTGGAGGGGGTTTGCAGGAACAAATTTGAATTGGATTCTAATGCTCCAGAAGTTTTAGCCAAAGTTATAATTAAAGTCCACTTTTTGATAAGTAATAACTTCTTCCTTGTGCACAACACAAAATCACCACATTTCTTTTTCCTTTTTTTTATGTAATATCATCATAGTATATTAACTTGAAATCTGAAATGCCTAAAATCAGATATTTCCATATCCTTGAGAAAATCTATTTAGGTAAAACTGACTTGTAGCTACAAGAAAATTGCCATTACAGATCATGGTTTTTCTCAAGAAGCCTGGCAGAGACCAATTGCTTAAGACTTATAAAATCGCTCCTCTGCATGTGCGCTGCCCTGGTGTCAGTTAACACAACTTCCCAAAGCACCAAATCTGCAATCAGATCAAGGCAACTATTTCTTTAATTTATTTACATCTGCAAGGCTACAGGCAAAAATCACGACTCCATCAGAATATCTTTTAGATTGGCAATCAGTGCAGGGAGGTTGGTATTGAGACCTGACATGCCTTTCATGCCTGACTAATCTGATCGNTCAGTCCACCTATTTCTCATGGAGCAAACCCATTCTATCTGCCTGATGTTACACAAGATGTATTTAAAACCATGCTTTTTAGTATGGGTGAGCACAGCTTCCAGTGACCCTGTCACACTGACTAAGATTATACTGATGGGAGAAACGGGCTTACCTAACTCCCAAAGGTGATGTAAATAGATGACTAAATGCTCAAGTAACTCTTTGAAAACAAACTGCAGTTAAAAACAGTGCAAAAATCAGACTGGAAATACTTCAGTTCACTAATCCAAATTTAACAGCATTGAGAGTGTTGTTTTTTAATCTTCATGTGCTTTATTTCTAGTTATCTCCTTTACCTTACAAGAGTGCTGTGCAGATTATTTTATTAACACCTTCAAACCAAAATATGATAATGGTAGGTACTTTAAAGAGACATTAAAAAAGTTAATACTTCCATATTCAGTTTGGAAGATATAAATAGAGCATTAGGAGCAAGCATTAAAGGATGAAAATAAAGGAATGTTAAAGAGTTGCATGATTTCTTGAACACCAACTCTACCAGGTACCAAGTGCCACAAAGGAAGTAAAGCATGTTGCTGCGTAATTAAGCAAAAGGTGTGCAGAGCACAGCCAAATCAAAGTTGCTTGGTAAGCTTAACTTTGACATTTATCAGTTTATGGAATAGAGCTGTTTTAAACATGACTAATTTCATAAGGGGCACATATAGCAACATTTGAATGTTAGAATCAGGTTTATCACCCATCAAGGAAAGTATCATAATTTATGATGAATTTTTTCAGTGGTTCTTGTCTGAGATACATTCATCAGGTGAAACAAAATAAGACATAGGGCTAAGAGATTCAGGGTTTCAATCTCAGAAATAAAAGAATTGGAATTGCCTGTATCCCAAATCAATTAGTCTTCCTACTCATTCATTCATGAGACAAAACTTTGAAAATAGACCAGAGCCTGAAAATGAGCTGGTTTCGGTGGGGAGGAGAACAGGAGGGGAACGTAACGCTTGTTACTACAAGCACAACATGAAAAACTCTTCTTTGTATTTATAGTTTCTGTGTGGTAGCCCAGTTTTCCTAACTAATAATGATGAAGCCCATGGACAAAACTGAAGCAAATTCTGTTCACACCAAGTAACGCTGAGAACTGATGCAAAATCCAGGAAAATTAGAGCTCGAGCGGGACAGCTATGCTGAGTAAGACCTCAGTAACCAAGCCCAGAGCTTTAACCACAGCCACTCCTGCTTTCACTACAAACAAACCAGAAACTGTAAGGCGTTAGAGGAAGGAGGAAGAGACAACAGCTATAACAAGAAAATCAACGTAATAAGGCCTCTTTCCAAATATCCCTGACAGTTCAGCAAAAACATACAGACTGTACACACAAGATGGTTTAAGCTAACAGCCTTGGTCCCGTGATGTGATTTAAGGAAACTCAGCACCATTAACCAATAGGTGCATTAATTCATACTCTGTCACAAAACATCACTAACTTGGAAAAGATATAAAAAGAAATTACAACAATGAACTGAAGCCCATTGCTCTACTTAGGTTGGGTTCTGATAGCGTGGCCACCAACATGAGCAGATGAAAGTACATTCAGGGATGCAATTACAAGCAATCACATCTTTCTTCCTTTTTTACGGAAGAATTTGTGCACAGTGATATATATTAAAAAATCCTGCTATCTATCTCTGCAGACCCTAGCTTTCACTCAAACTCAAGGCAAGCTGGGATAACGCCCTGAGCTGTATCAGCTGACCAAAACCACTGGTAAAACTCATTTTGACTACAGATAGAAGCAAAATGCCACATAAAGAGACTACCAGGAAGCTTTAAAGACAAAAAAAAAAAAATGGTTGTGAACAGGACCACTCAATTTGAACAGGCTACATCTTAATCTTTGCACTACCCCTCTCTGTAACACTGTGACTCCAATAATATGTAATTTACATTTACTGGCGTACATACAAAATGAGCTCAAAATTATATATGCGCTAGAGGGAATTTTAACTTCAAGCCATCCTCTAACTGATTAACACAATAAATTGCAACAGAACAAAAAGCAGCAGCATGACTAAGCTTCAAACACTTTTCTTGCTGAAATAAATAAATAAATAAAAATCACTTCTCCGTCCCTCGCTAATCCACTCGCTCTGGTTTCTCCAACACCCAGCTACTCAGATGGTCAGTGCTTGAGGAGGAATCTTTCACAGGCTTTGGGGACAGTGAACAGTGCAGAGAATGGGTGGTAGGCTGGCAGAGATGCACACTCTTCAGCACTCTCTATTTCCTCCATTTTTATGAAACACACTTTGAATGTGTGTTTCATCCTCACTATCGGGGAAGCATACTATCTATCCTATTGACAGCTAATATATGCTTATCCCTTCACGCACAGGGCACATTAAATAGGCAGCCTGCAACCTGCTCAGAAGCAGGATTTTCCCCCTCCCAAACAGAGCCCATCAGGATGGAGCCACTTCTCCTCCTCTAGCAGCTGCCAAAACTTATTTACCAGTAAACCTCAGACAGAAATTATCATGATAAGGAGCTCATAAAATAAAAGATCGAAAGACCAGGAATTTTATCAATGAGATTTTTTTTTTTTTTTAAGAGACAAGGAAAAACAAAATATGCTGCAATAGAGAAAAGCAGTAAGAAACACAAAGTTCATCAGGAAGTGGAAGGAAATAGGGTGGAAAGGGGAAAGAACTAGGGAGAAAGACTGACAGCACAAAAACCCCCAGACACATATTCATATATTCATGAATATAAAAAATGAATCAATCTTTTCAACTCTCAATATATACCATATACACTATCAAAATTTAAGGTGGGGATCGTATGCTTTCCTGGAAAACACATTCATTTTACATCCTTATGGTCTAACCTATCTTTACTAAACAATATTGTAAAATTGGACTAATGAAGAGAAAAATAGTGAATCACATCAGTGAAACAGAGAAAAAAAAAATCACTTCTAGGAAAAAGCTTGTTTTAGCTTAAAAGTCACGTGGAGTTCAAATACAGTAACAGTACTTATCCAAAATCTGCAATACTTCTGTCTGGTATTTGGTTGGGTTTGGAGAAGTTCTACATCTCAGAATATCTATAATATAGAATATTCATTCTGGATTTTGGAAAAACTGAGAAGAAATAGAGAGATGGGCAAACAGATGGACATTCAGAAAGGCAGGGAAGAGGGGAAAGGCAGGGAAAATGCCATAGTAAACAAAAAAAGGGGAGATCTGTAAAGCTGACAACAGCGAAAAGAGGAAAGTAAGGCACTATGGTTTAGCTTTGCAAAGAATCAAAATGCATAGAGTTCTAAGATTTAAAAAAGAACAAAACAGAAATAACATAAAACTTTCCAAAATTGCTGCAGTCACGCACACCTCCTCACTGAAGCTGAAAATAAGAGAGAGATGGGCAGAGAGAGAAGGAGAGGGAGAAAGAGATACACACTTGTACTCTAAGACACATTTCTTGGACTTCATATAGGCAAAGCTTCTATAAAAAGCACTAATGATCTGATCTGTACAAGGTCTTAGTATCTGGTCCAGTACAGAAGTGGGTATAAGAGATGGACACACTGAAGGAAGAAAAGAAACAAGGAATATGGGAGAAAAAGAAAATAATTTGGAAAAGAAGCAGAGAAATACATGTCAAAATAGATTAATCAATCCTTTTTCTCAATTCTAAAAAAAAATAGAAAATAAAAGATGATCATGTTATCTGTTGACAAAATGTGCTAAAAATGACAGCCGTGCATAAACAGATAAAACAGGAACCTAAACAAAATAAAGCAGAAACCCCAAATTCCTTAATTTCTACAGCCTATTTCCAACATTACAGCGGAAAGTAAAGGCTTATTTATATATACATAATAAGAAGATAAATATTTTGTATTAAAAATGCTTAAAATAGACCTCAAGATCACACACTTACTTAAATATGCCATTATCATTAAAATAAACAAAATACAAATGTTCTCTGCTAAACAGAAAATTAAAAATAAACTGTTTCTAGCATAAGAATAGGCTTGTTTAATTATCATTTGCAGCTGAAGTTATATAGGCTCATGGAATGAAAACATGTGGTAGTGTCATAGGACAACAGTACCAAAGCAGTGACCCACACAGCCTTTCAACACCACTTTTGTTTGGAATATTTTTGAAAACTGCTACTGTCACAGTCCCTACACTGGCAGAAATTCTCTTAAAATCAGCAGAATTCTTGCTGGTATAGGGACTGTAGGCTCTTTAGCCCCAATTCAGAAAGGTATTTCAGCATGTGTTTTAAGTAGGATTTTGGTAGTTAGATATACACTTATTAGCTTTACTGAGTCAGGGCTACACGGTCAGATTTTTCAAAGAATTTTTGTTTCTATTTTTTTTCTTTTTTTGTTTGGTTTGTCATTTATTTGAAGATAAGAAATTTATGTTAAATACATAGATTTTATAAAAGAAATATTTTAAATATAATTTTACCATTCTTATAAAATTACCAGAAGACAACCATTGGCCTAAATATCCCACCCCTGAGGTTCATCGGCACTCACACCTTCCCCTTCATAGGGAATATATTTAGGCCAACGTCCTGCACAAACCGTGCTGGCGGTCATTAGGCTTCAAATGGACAGAGCCCTCCTCCTTTTGACAAAACACATTCAGAAACCCTCCAAAGGCATTAACCCCGTGCCTGCGCATACACACTCGAGCGATGCAATCTGCATGGGTGATTAAGACATTCCCCTGGGGCAGTCACTTACTAGAATTACTGCTGTCATCCTTGGTTCCATCGAGACTTCCATCGGGGTGCATTTGCAAGTAGTAGCCTTGCCTGCAATATAACCTGGTCACTATACCCTTGAGCTGGGGATCTGAAAGACAAACATATTTTGTCACTAGCCTCAAAACTTTTTCCAAGAGTTATCCCTACTTCTCTCACTGTAGGAGGAAGTTTGGTGAAGCAGCATTGCCGTCTTAAAAGTACTACAACAGGATGGGTCCTGATGGAGATGGAGAAAAATCTCGCCACGGAGTATTACTAGGCCAGTTGTGTGTCCTGTTCTCTGCCTCCAGCATCCTTCATTATAATTAACAGAGATAAAACACAGAAAAAAAGAATATCCCAAACACCCACAATCAAAAGACTTAAACTAGATGAAGCCCTGCAAAAAAATTTTAGATGTCAGCAACAAGTATGGAGCCTTGCAGAAACTAGCAAAACATTAAAAAACCCTGCTCGTTTCATAAATGCGAGTGGCTTACTATACTTCACATAAGTTTTAAGGACACTTGCAGAAAAAGATCTGTCTCACTATGTACCAAGAGTGATAAACTTATCTGATATAAATATTGTAACAGTCCCATCTGAAGACTTCCCAAAATGTTTTTTCCAACCTAGAAGTGGATACAATTCACCTGCCCTCTCCCACCCCCCATGGAATAACACCCACAGTCAGGGCAAGACATAACTCTCCTTCAACAGAGGAGAAAACCTGAAAAACCCCTCAGTAAGCCAAAGGTATATGGGAAATTCAGGTAGCTGAACAGTTAAGCTACTCTGTTTAATACTCTGCGTTTATGAAAATTGCCAAAAATTGGGCTGCCAAGCCACAACTTTATGATTCATCTCAAGGATGGTGCCTTACCAAATCACAAATTAAGCTGCTGCAGAAGTGGTTCAGCGTTGAGGAAAAGCACATCACTTCAACAACGCTGCCTCTGTGTGATATGGTTTTAATATTGTTAAATATAAACTATTAGGCCCAACCCCAGGCAGCCAGTACTTAAATTTGTGGGGACATGGCACTAAAGCATCTGTATCATATCATGCTTAGCTCTGCAATAATGGACTAAAATCATAAAAACTTTGAGACAGATACATAATAAAATGAACAGGTGAACTTATAAAGAAGAAAGAAATTATTTCCCTGCAACCCTGTGGCCAGAATACAAAATCCTCCTTGAATTTGTGTGTAATTGCTCTCAAAATGAATCATGCTGGGTTACTTTCACTATCCTAAGGGGAGGTGAAAATAAACAGTAATAAACAAAACTGTCTCTGAGTGGAATGCTCTGAAGCTTTCTATGGAGACCTCAGTGCCATGAAATGATTATGAAAATGGTAAATTTTTCTTGATTATCCAAATTACAAAGTCATATTAAAGAATAAACACATCTACGTTAAAAATATAAGATTAATCTGTAAATATCATAAAAACTGTTACTATAAATATTAACACTGTAAGACATTTGAGGCATGGAAATAAATAATATAAACATTTGATGGTCAGCATGTAAGCACATTACAATTTTTTTTGCCTTTAACTGCAGATTTTGCTTTCCATGAATTTTTACATAAGCAAAAGTTTGTCTTTATATAAGAATATTCATAAACAGATATGTTTTATATTTATAAAAAACAAACTATTTTCTTTGAACGTACTGTCTCAATCAGCTTTATCAGGCAACTTAAAAATATTTTCATAATTTAAAAATGAAAAGTGAGTTCCCCTTACACAGGCATTATTCCTATCAACACATGCTTTCGATATGAACTTCCAAACTTATGATTTTAAACATACTTGCTTTACACATATTAAAATGGCATCTTAAAAGACTAAAGAAAAATATTAAAACAAAATTATGAAAACTAGGCCTTAGGAAGTATTTACAGGAAAAATATCAGTATTTTGAAAAACAGTTTCTACACCCAAAGAATCGTGAATAAATGATTATTTATCATCACTTCTAGCTCAAAGAAGTATCTCATAGGAAGGAGAGTACAGTCAACTCACTATCACCAGCTGTTTACACCTACTTCCCTTCAAGGGAGAAATGTGAAACTTAGAAGTGACCTTCAAAGTTTTCTTTATACTCATTCTATTAATTTTTCTAAATTCACAAATAAAATCTAGTTTCTAAAAAGAAATTGCACAATCATTTGTCTGTTTTCACCAAAAGCATTATTTAAAATTAACTCTCCTTTACCAGCTATCCCAAATTACATCTGAACGAAAATAATTTGGTGGATAGCTATGCATTTCAGCTAGCATTTCAGGCTATGTGTGATGAGACAGGTTATGAATCCTCCATTTATTTGTTCACTCAAGTCCAAACACAACAAAATAATAACTACTATATCATGAGACCAGAGGATCATAGTCATGTGTTTTATTTCACTTGTTTACGGTTTCAATGGTTTTGTTTGTCAGAGAACTGAACAAAACTGTCCCAAAACATGGCTCTTTCACTTGAATGTTTCGTGGAAAAATGGAATTTACTACTAATAATGTGTTACTTATTAATATTTTCATTGTGCAAAGTAGCTCTCTGTAGATTAATATATGGCAAAAAAATCTTTTTTTTCCTCACAAAATGTAGCAACTGCACTTTTCTTTTTACTTTTTTCCTGTTGATTATTAGAACCCTTTTCACTCACCCTCCTGAGAACGTCTTTTGTACCTTAAAATCCTATGTGACCTTAGCAAGATTAAAACTTTTATTCCTAACAAGTAATTTAATCATGCATTTTTAACTAGTTCTTGACCTTAATATTCGTTATTCTGTATCACAGCACTTTGGATTTACAAATCAAAGTAAGTAACAACTAAATGTTTTAGACGAACAGTGTTCCAAAAACCTATGGGAACTGGACAACAAGACATAGTATGTCTTTGATCTTAGCCAAAAAGCAACCCAGATTTAGTGATGGAGTTATACGAAATGACTCATTAATCTCAATGCACATCATAATAAGCAATAGTCAAAAAGTCTGCTCCATACAACCTCAAGGTAAATATCTCCAAGATGAAGCAGGCAATCCTGTCAGGCAAGCAATTTATCTCTTCTCTTTTCATAAAGATAAATGACTCTTTCAGGTCCTTTTTGAGACACCTGAGCAGGAAGCAGAGATGAGAAATCCACTAGTCCCTGTATTTCTATAGTGTTTTCTCTACCCATTGTCACTTAATAATATTACAGGAATAGTCTCAGCTTCAAAGGCTTTCCAAATGAGATTCTCAAATCTTTCCTGACCACACCTTTGCCTTTTTCTGTCTGATAGAAAGCAGGAGTGGCCAGCAATGCCCAGAAACACCAGCTGATGCTGGATGCTGATGCTGGACTGATCCAGCTGATGCTGCCTGTCTGTGGGTGCACTGGGTACGTTATGTTTTTTAACTGCCACTGCAGCGATACAGGTAGAAGAACCAGCAATTACCCTTACCCTTTACATCCCATGCACGCCTTTTTCTTCTCACATGAAAGAGAAAGTAAATGGCAAGAGAATAAAGCAAAATAATAAAACACAAATTAAGAGGATGAGAGTAGACGACCTCATCTAAGAGTTACCAGATCCCATGATTTTATTATAGATAGATTTTTTGCTACTAGTTCTCTTAAAGTCCTAGCCATCACAGCCAGCTTCTACTTAATTTTAAACACCTTGACTTCAGGTGAAAAAAAAAACCAAACCAGCAAACTTCACCATGGATCAAAATCAAAGGAGAGTTCAACATCTCCTAATGATTTTTATCGATCTTATTTTACACCTTGACTTCTGATGTTGAACATTTCAACGTGACAAATCTTCAGTGCCCCCACCATGGAAAGAATTATTCTGACTTGTAGTTATTAGAAGTTGCTGCTAAAAAGACGTCGTACTGAAAGGACAACACAACAGTTTCTCAAGCCTCTTTTCTACAGCAATCTGTACTACAGCAGCCACTTGCAGCCCGCTTTTGTTGCTTTTTTTCCCCTTGTCACTTGTCATGGCAGGATGCGTGATTGCAATTAGCATGCACACTCTGTCAGTAGCTTTTCTGATGTCCTCAATAAAGGCAGAGTTTACTTCAGATGTCTTCTCTCCTCCCTCGAATAGTGCCTACAAAAATGGCTTGGCATTAACTCATGATGGGCTGCATGCAGCCTTTGCTTTGGAACAATTATGACATTTTACGTTTTGAACTAAGAATATTTTCTGTTCACAAACAGAATGGTTTTCGCATCTCCTTCCCCATCTCCACAGGTTGCCAGGACGGATCTCTTCAGAATTTGTATAGGTTTAAAATAAACAAGGGGACAAAGTCATTAAATAAGTTTGTTAAGGCTTTTACCTTTTTGTTCAGACATAGATGAATTCACAATGCTAAAAGAACAATAGTGAATATGCCCATTGTATTTTAACACCATGCAAAATGAATCTCTTAGCATCCACTGGAGTTTTAATTGTTAGTTTTTACCACAGGAGGGCTTTTTTTGCCTGTCATTATTTACTTACTCCCTCTTTTGAGTAAAGTTACTAAATAAAAACCTGTTTGAGCTGGCAAGCAAATGCTTAATGGTGGGTTACTCTCACATCAACTCACATTCTTATGGAGTCAATTACCAGGCTATCAAAAAATGAGTTGCTCAGCAAGACAAATGAAAGCCAGTATTTAGAGGTATGTTCTGCTCAGATAGCATAGCATCAAACTCATGTTAACAACTGGCAGCTCCAGGTCCTTCACGTTTTACTCACCCTTTCTTCCTTGCATTTTCCTCCTGCTGTTTTTACTTTTGGATATTTCAGTACTAAAAATACCACTCAGGCTGGTCGGGAATAAATCAGGCATCTTTCTTTTTAAAGATTTCTGGTGCTCCAACAGTCACCATGACTTGACTGTCATTTCTTGCTCACTGATGTTATGATCAGCATTTGTTAGGAATCTTCTCTCTCATCTATTAAACTTTATTTGAAATAGCAACAACACTGATAATCTGTATTAGGATTTAAAAAAAATCCCAAATTCCACAAAGGCTTGCAACCCCAGCTTTCTTGTGAAGTTGGGAAACAAAACACCCACCCAAAAAGCACAGAGTGTCTCATCCACTCCAGACCTGTCTCCAAGTTAGTTTGTAAGGCCTGAGACGTGCAAAAGGCCACTTTTCTTGATTCCTCCCACAAGAGTATCCTGACAATAGTGTTGTGTGGAGCTCTGGACTGGGATTCCTGCAGTACCTCCTGCTGAAGCCACTCTATAATAATTAACTCACACACGGGATTAGAGTCCATCCACTAGACCACACTTTAAAGCAGCCACCAGCCCTTCATTGACTTGTACAGAAACCTATTGATGCTTCAGATTGATGTCTGGATGCTATTCAAAACTTTAAACTATGTGTCAGTACTACTCAGTATTTTAGAAACATCTTCCACTAGGCAATTCAGCTCCAAAAGGAGGGACAAAATCCCATGTGAAATGACATTTCCTTTTTGGATCCTCAAGTATTTCAGTTCCTGCCATGAGGTTTTTCCCAGTTGCCCAAAGTTGTCTTCTTTATGACAAGAGGAAACGGGTTCAAGTTATGTCAGGGCAGGTTTAGATTGAATATCAGGAAACACTTTTTCACTGAAAGAGTTATTAAACATTGGAACAGGCTGCCCAGGGAGGTGGTGGATTCACCATCCCTGGAGACATTTAAGAAAAGGGTAGATGAGGTGCTTAGGGACATGGTTTAGAAGTGGTTTTTGTCAGGGCAGGTTAATGGTTGGACTTGATGATCTTAAAGGTCTCTTCCAACCTCACCGATTCTATGATTCTATGATTCTTCTCAAGCATACTATTTGTGTTTAATCGCAACAGTATTCTAACAGGTATAGTCAGTACAGATGATCACATTACACTCCTTTTGCCTTGTTTTTGGCAAGGTTTGCATCGTCATTCCAGCACATAAAAGTGCAGGATCCTCTGATATGGATGTTACACAATCGCAAAAGCAAGCTTCCTGAAGCAAGTACACAGCCAACGGGGAATTCAAAATGCAGACTTTTGCACTTCATTTAAAGGTGATAAAATCCTAAAAAGCCATCTAAAACTGTAGTGTTCCTTCATTATTAAACTCTTCAGCTGTTCTTATGATACAACTCTTACATTCAAAAGCTTTATATACTTCTAACTTCTTTATTATTTTGACTATCCTGTCACCTGGTGCCTCAGTGTTTCAAAGTTTCTGATCCTGTTGTTTTAACTTTCTCTCATTGTTAATAGGAAATGATTAAAAAAGGACATTTATCTGGTAGCACTCTCTGATTTTAATAATGTTTTCAGTAACTTGTAATACTCACCAGAAAACTAAAGTTTAATTAAAAATTTAAAATAAAAATATTTTTAAAGGAAAGTTTTGCTCTATTCAGGACAGAGGGGAAAAGGATATAATGTGAACTCAGAAAAGCAATAGCTTCCATTATTCCCTGTTCCCATAAGTAATAATAGTACTTATTCTGAAGCGCGGTGGCTTTGTGAGCCTATTTCTCTGTGCTCACTTATTTTTCTGTCCTCAAAATGATTACAGGGCACTCAACTTCGGTGTTTATTTTTAACACTACTTTTTGTCCATTCATGCCTCACATCACAAGCTCGTCTCCCGCAGAACCTCGCTTTGAGAGCACATTGAGGAGAGACAGAGAGTCCTCCTACGCTCCTGCGCTGCCATTGTCCCCAGCACTTCCACAGAGCTGATGAAATTCCTTGGTAAACTATGAAAGCAGGTCAGAGTTCTGCAAAATGGTTGCTTTTCTTGAAAGCACAGAATAGTACCCTTTGTACTGGCATCCTTGCTTTTGTATTGCAAATGTTTTTATGTTAACTGCAAAATGCGCTCCCTTCCATTTGTGTGCACTGATGGTTTGTCTCCAGGTCTTACAATACATTTCAAACTACATGAGATTTGCTTCTTGCTGCATGGTTTTACCTGAACAAATTTGATCGTCAATAGAATGACAGCAACTTGGCTTCTATCTGGGATAATTTGTATCTGTTCAGATTCACAAGATGACTGCGTTTAATAGACTTGTCTATGGCATAATTGTTAAGTCTCCTTTACCAGCCATATTATTTCTGGAGGGTATTTGTTGGAAAGGGAAGAGGTTTAGGTTGTTAAAAAACCACATTGTTCCAAAATCACAATTTTACACAGGTATGGTAGTTTAATTTTAGTAACTTAATTTAATAATTTGCATTTCTTTTCCTACTGGACTGCACTGTACACCTCTGATAGGTTTGATCTTGCAACACATGGATTTTGGGGGAGATTTCTCCCTGAATACTGCCTTTCACTGTTGAACTATGTTCTTTCTAATACGCTAAAATTCAATGATATCTTTATTTCTCAACATCTAAAATAGCTGATATTATACACGGAAATATTGAGAAAAATCTGGCCTCTACTTCAGGCTTACTTAGACAGCACTAGTCACAGTTTAATGCATTTAACTGTTGTCTGACAAGCATCATCTTCCACTGACACCCAAAATCTTTGCAACTACATTCACTTTCTCAAAGTTTACTTCGAAATGCTAAAAATTCTATTGTCTAAAGTTCCATTCTACAGCAGTCTTGCTATAATTTTTATTTCTTCTTTTAATTTTACATAGGCCTAAAAATATAATCTTATGAATCTTCTTGACTTAGAAAAAATAATTTTCTAGTGTTTTGTTTAGGACTTCTTCCTATACCTGAACATCTTAGTTGTACCTGGTATTTTCTTGCTTCTGAATTCTGACAATAAAACATCAACATTGTACAAAATATTGCTTAACATTTCTCTTCAGAACAAAACCATTAAACAATACATCCCAGAGTTAGGTAATTTCTGTGTCCTCATTTTTGGAATAATATCCACTTTGTTAGCTTCCCATAAAAAGGTCCTGTGAGAGACCAAACTTTATTTTAGTCACATTCCAAAAATACAAAAGCACCACAGTGTGAAAGATTCTATTACTTACGTAAAAAAATTTGACTAATGCATTGTCCTTTGATTCAGTAAATAAATGGGGTTTAAGAATGAGATTTCTCTGAAGATGTCACTAACGTTGAAAGCACAATAGGACTGGCATAGATGACCTTTCCAAATGTAACAATGTATTTCACATAACACCTATCTTACCAAAGAATGAATTTAATTCTCCCTTTCCTAGATAATTCATATTTTTAGAACTAAATGTTTAAACATTACTTTTATTTTTGCAGTCCTGACTATTTGTCTCCTTGCATGCTGCATCCCAAAGCAATGAAATACTTGAATTCAGCTTCTATTTCTTTCACAAACGGACTGAGAATTAAATTTAGAAAGTACCTAAACAATCTATTTTAAAAGTATTTTAAACTATCATGGTAATGCTCAATGGAGAGAGGATAGCAGGATAATTTGCAATGCTAAGTATAAAATCCTAAGCCACACTCCATTTTCTACTGTTGCATATGGGAAGTTTCCATAATACCAAGAGGCAGGGGTTCTTAACTTGTTATTAACTTCATTTAATTCTTGCCAGAATACATAAAAGCCCACAAAATGAAGTAGTATATTCCCTCTGCTTAGATACACAACAGCAACACTTCTGAAATGTGCACCTCAAGAACATAGTGTATTATATTAACTTTTACTTTCTTGTCAATGACACGAAATATTAAAAGAAGCCACGCACAGTACTTTCAAGAATTTTCTTCTACTGACTAGCCTCACAAGTGGAAGCAAACAGATGAATTGCACTGCCAATGAACTACCTAGTTACAAAGTGATAAATAGGAATTGCAATATATATTCTAAAAATTCTTAGAATCATTTAGGTTGGAAAAGGCCCTTAAATCGTCAAGTCCACCCATTAACCTAACACTGCTAAGTCCACCACTAAACCATGTCCCTCAGCACCACGTCTACTCATCTTTTAAATACCTCCAGGGATGGTGACTCAACCACTTCCTTGGGCAGCCTGTTCCAATGCTTCATAACCCTTTTAGTGAAGAAATTTTTCTTAATATCCATCCTAAACCTCTCCTGGTGCAACTTGAGGCCATTTTGTCTTGTACTATCATTTGTTACTTTGGAAAACAGACCAACCCGCACCTCTCTACAACCTCCTTTCAGGTAGTTGTAGAGAGCGATAACGTTTTCTCCAAGCTAAACAACCCCAGCTCCCTCAGCCGATCCTCATAGGACTTGCTCTTATATGGTATGTCACAGACTCATTGCAGAGGAAAGACACTCCATTTTCTTTTATAACTGAACAACATATAAGACTTTCCTGGTTTTAGGTGCAACAGATTCCAAATATTTCCTAACACAGCTGTCTCAACTTTTACTGCCACCACTGTAAAGAGATATATTACTACATTTTACAAAATTTAAAAATACCGCAAGTTGTCATTTCCTCTATAGCTGGGTTGAGCAGACTGAGCTGAGATTTGTGCAGATTTAAGTACATAAATCAGGAAGCCAACAGAAACATGACTGCTTGTTCTTTTTCATCAGTGCTAACAATTTCGTGCACAAATATAAACTCCTGATTAAAAAAAAAAAAAGGCATTAAATTGTGATCAAAGACAAGTAAACTTGTTTGATCCTTAAAAAAAACCACCCAAAAACTCAAAAGGAAATAAAGAAGTACTAAGGAAATTGATAAATTAATTACATTTTAATTTAGCATTCAGTGATGTACAAAACACAGGGATTGCTTGTTTTCTTTATGCTTTCTGGCAGAAAGCATTTACTATGAAAACCATGAATCAGTAAACTGACTTCCAACCTTCAAAAAAGTGGAAAAGTCAAAATTTTCCTTCATTGAACCTTTTTATATACATATTATTATTTAATCCTTATGCTTTAATATAAATCCTCGCTGACAAACCATGTCATTCACCAACACTGTCTGAACAGATTTGTTTACAAAGACATAAAATCCCAGCAAAATGAGAACTGTTAAACGCAAATTACATTTCGGTCTGCTTCATGAACACGTAATAATACTGGAGATATAGGATTCCAAAGATATGTGGCCAGGATGAAAGGAAAATAGATTGAGAAATGGATAATCCCATTGTGAAAGGGAAATAAATATATTTCCATATTTGTTATTAGTTAGAAAGAATCTTTATTGTTTCTGTATAAAGCAAGATTACAGAGGTCCCATCAGAGAAGCTGAAGTTTGCACTGTTGATATGAATAAAATACCTGATTTATTTAGAAAAATATTCAATTTTGTAGGAAAGCATGAATACAATGGCATTAATTCACATGGAAGATCTACAAGAGAATTTTTAATATCATACATACAGCACAATTAATAATTATTTAACATTTTTATAACATTCCATTGCTCTTACACAAAAGGTTGCTATTTTCAGTTTAATCTCTCTAACAGCAACAGAAATGAAAGCACGGCAATATCACTAAAAAAGTATAATCGAGGATCTGCTGCTCTTTTTTTTTTTTAAAAAACAAATGATATACCCAAGAAAGGTCATGAGTTATAGGAAGCAGATTATTAAGAACTAGTTGAACCAGAAAATAGTAAGTCATACTAAATATTTCAGTTGTTCTTTCAATTCTGCAGTGTAACTAAGTGTTACTCCGGAATGCTATTTAACCAGAGACCCGCTGAAGAAATAGCAGACATTTTCCTATACTTCATTCTACCGTACACACAAGCACTTGTATCTTTTATTTGCAAGAATGCAGTGAGATGGAGAGACAGAAAAAGAAGCAATGCATGGCTGCTTTCGTTTTCTGAGATCACATTTCCCCCAAATCCTTCCTGTGAGAAAGATGAGTCTTGTTCAGCCTACAGACTGCAAGGCCTTATAATCTGTGGTATTAAACACAATTCAGAAATCTTAAGAGAAGCAGCTTGGAAAACTGATCTTCAGCCAGCGCAAGAAGAAAATAATCCCATGTACTTGAAGAACACGGTCTGTACCATTTCTAATTCCGAATTACAGACTGCTTTCTACTGGAGGTGCTCCCTGCTTATTTTTTGAGTTCGAGGTTAACTTGGGCCACAACTTCAAGGCTTTTTGTCCTCTCCCCATCTCTGCTATCCAAGAACACTTGAAACACACAGAAAGAAAACAAACTCTTATAAATTACATGACCTCAGGAGCTGGGCTTTAAGGAAATCAGTAGATTTTGACACTGATGATACAGGACAGATCACAGAAAACTGTGACAGGCTTTTCAAACTCAACAAATCCTTCTGGAGGGACCTCAGCAAAAACATTGCCAACTTGCTTCTCTGTAAATGCTCTTGCTTCAACACTGACTCTAGCAAGACAAAAATGGCTATAAGTGGCAAACTCCTTTTATGCCACCTAATGCTCGTAGAGGAAAAAATCCCAAACCAACCCACAGAAAAACCCAAACAAAACCAAACCATTTATCCCACCTAGATTACTCTGGCTCTTTTGGAAAGGTTATTTAGTACAGAATATTTAGCTCATACCCAGAAGCTAAGCAGAACTATACTCATAGCATCTATGAAAAAATGAGAAGAAACAGTTCAGGTCAAGTCGATTATTCACTAATAAGGAGCAAATCCTCACATTCTGAGTCTTTTGATGAGATGGTGGAGACACAGTCAGCAGAGACTACCCCAGAAGTGACTTCATAATCTGTTTTTTCATCCTGCTTTGCCTCCAATGCATCTCACTCACCATGGAGAACTGGCTATACATCTATCACATGTGCTTTTTTTTAACCTGTTCAGGTGACAGGCTCTCCTTGCCCTGTTTCTCACATCCCATCTTTCACTCCCTACCTGCTGTACCCTTCAGTGCAGTATCCATTCCCAGCTGTGCATACCCAACTATGCTAAGCAGTAAAGAGGACATAAGAAGACAGCCCTCCTCCCTGCTGCTCAATCACATCTTAAATTTAATAACAAAACACATTTGTAAACTTAAACAAATATGCCATCAGTCAAATATATCCTCCTCCACAAATTTATAGAAGCACTCAGGTTCTCTTCAGGCTAACTATGTATTTAACAGAAGATATGAACTCCACCTCATAGCTACTGGGAAATAACACTCAATCTGTAATTTCTGGTTGCAGAGTGGTGAGTCAAACTGAAGATCCATGGCAGTTCTGAATGTGTATTTTCTCTCAAGATGTGTAATACAAAACTGGCAAAAAACCCCCTGAAACCGAAACATATTCCTCAAGTCTGCTGAGCCGCAACACTTCATGATGATGGCTCCTTCCTTCATGGTGTGCTTGGCCAAAAATAGTTACAGCAGCATCATTCCTTGTCAGGTCTAGCATTAGCTCTTAATTTATTGCAGATGTGCGAAGACACTAAGTGAGGTAAATTCCAGACTCGTCATTGGTGTCTTCCAGTGACATAATAAGTGACATTCCTCTGACCAAGTCGGACATCTGCCCCAGAACTAGTGATCCTGAACTCCTTCAAGAAGGAGAAGGAAGAAACAGGAAGCTCTAGGTACGATTTCCCTCATTCTGAAGGACAGGTAAAAACGCACCAAATGAATTATACCCAAGAGAGCTTACTTATCCACTCAAATCATGTATCATGTGCTTTTCAGCCCTGTTCACCCTCTGGAGATGCTAATGCTCTCAAGCCTTTGGATGAATCTTTCTTCCCCATGACGCAACTCCAGTCCTTCTCAGACTATTCTCTTTGGACTAGACTTATGGTGTGACCCAGACAGCCACTCATTCACTCTTGTGTTAGAAGATCCAGCTATACTATAAAAATGAAGCCATATGGGCACAAATTTAAACTGGTTTGCTTAGCATCCTCAGCTATCGGCTGCTGACTGTTCTCACACTGGGGGTTCTACTCCACCCTTTACTTTGAAGTTTTACAGAACACAGACATTCAACTAGCATGTTTTAAACAGAAATCAAGAGCAATTTCATTCTCCAGATCTGTTTGCTGGTACTGCAGCAGTACCGCATGAGCCCCAGTGAAGACTGAGGTGCTACCATGCAAGCCAGCACTCAGAGGAGCCAACAGGTACACTCCTCAAGAACAAATTGCAAGCTGTTCTCAGCATTAATATTAAACTCTCTTTAAATCTCTTACATTTCCTGCACATTTATTATACCGACAACTTAAACGTTACCTGAAGCTGAAAGTTTAGAGATGGAAAAGCAGGAAATTTGTACCCGGTATTTCCACAGCAACTCTTGCCCGTGCCTGGTGAGGCTGCAGTGACAGCGCTGCTATGAGCCCCTATCACTGCCACACGTGGCACAAATGTGACTCTGTAATAATGTCTCTACTTCTATGCTCAAATACAGAAGAAATCTCCGACATAAATCTTGTTCAGATTTGACACACAAGCCAAACTCCCTTTTTAGCACAGAGAGGAGAGGCATGTATGGGCCTTGATTATGATTTATTAGGTTCTTCACTAAAATCTATGCCAGTGGCCCCATTGAGTGGGTCTCATTTGAGTTTTCTAAGAAATTATTTTTAGCTATATGCAAAGTGGGGCTTTACCAGGGAAGGAAGAGGAGGAAAGGGGAAAGAGAAGGTAAAAGCTCCCATCACCCCAAGTAATGCACTGTCAGCTGTGCGCTGCCGCAAAACTCACCCACCATCTTTTTTAGTGAGTACTTTGTGGACAAACCAGAAATCTGCCGCTTTATAATCAGTGTTGCTTCAGCTGTTTCTAGGGAACATAAAAATACAGCAAAGGAAGCACAGGACATTGGAAAGCAGCCGAGCAACACCTTTGCTCTCTATATAAGGCTTGAAGATGCTGGGCAATTCCCTACATAAGGTAACCTGTTGCTTGTCAAAGCAACTGAGGGATTTTTTAGCAAATGCTTCCTTTTTTCAAAAGTAAGTAGACAAGTAGCGGCAACTGACCTCACTGAAAAGAACTGACACATACAGCTCAGAAACTATTTACGCTGTATGACTTCATCTTTCTAAGATGAGCGCCCTGACTCGTGCTCTGAAAGGTCATAAACTACTCAGGGTGCTTGATGATGAAGACAGAAGTCTGAAGTTGGATGATGTAAATAAAGGAACGGAGGTGTCACCTAGGATGTTTGCAACTGAAAAAGGACTTGGATCTAAGTCTCCATAGCACCAGCAACTGCCTGGAAGTAGTACAATCTTCGTTTTTAGAACCAAGATCAACAATTTTTTTTTTTTTTGCAGTTTACCAAAATAAAAGAAAAAAATACCTTGAAATAAAAATCAAAACTGAATGGATGAACAGCTTTTCCGTTCTTCTCTAATAGGACAAAGTGAGCAATGGTGTGCCACTGCCAGTTGAAAAAACACTGGGTCACAACAAAACAAACAAAATAATGCATAACTCAAAATTTAAATCCTTAATTTCCTGAAAAACTAAATACTTAATTCAGTCAAAAAGTAAACATTTCATTTCAAAGATGAATGCAATTTTATAATTTTAAAATTAATTTGACTAACAACTTGAAATATTCAAGACTTGCTTCAAAGCTGGAAAAATAATAGTAACAAAAATTGTAAAATGCCTATCTGAAAACAAAAGGCTTATTCCAGATTGCTCCCAGGTTCATGCCTTTCCCCCTGCAAAGAGGAAAACAGTTAAACTAAAATGTCTGTGAAGACTCTTGTTGCTTTGAGTTCTACATTTTAGAATCAACAAGCTTGCAAAGAAAAGTACCTTTAAAAATAGCCCTGCCCTATGAAATATCTCATCTAAAGCAAAGAGGCACAAAAATCCTTTCCTCCTGAGCTAACAGGATAAATTCTGTGGCTTCTGATTTCACTCACTGGCATCTGGCATAGCTCTGATGTATGTGAAAGGACCGAAAACCTAAAGCCCTTGTCATAGAGATATGTCCTATTAGGAAACACAGAGACAGTGAGGGAGAAGAGTATTACTACCAGATTCAAATTATCATAAGAGCAGAATCTACACTTTTCCCATTGGGAAAGTGTCATGCACTCAGAGAGGACAAGTGTCCACTGTTGAATTTCCTTGGCTGCTTCGTGAAATCTCCAAGTTGTCCAGTTCTAATGCAAAGAAAACCAAAGTTAGTTTTTAATTTCCGCCCAAAATTGCATCACAAGTTGCGTCTGTATTTCTAGTTTGGATTTTTAAATTTTAGAACATGGTTAGTTTTGAATATTTTGACGTAAATATTTTAAAGGCATTTCATTAAAATGACTATTCAAGTCCAAAGTAAAGACAGGCTGCTTCCATTATACCCGGGTTAAAAAACCTGCGGGATCTACAAGATTTTGTATGGGTGCTGTTGATTACAACATTCTGTAGACTCTAATGAACTTAAAGTTATGGCAGGACTCTAGCAGCATGAAGAAGGTAAGAATGGCCCTGTGGGTGAAGCCCAGAGGTCTCAGCCAGGAGATGAGGGTGGGTCAGGCTCCACTGCAGAGGGGACTGGGCTGGACCAGAGTACTGGGGCATGTGCCTGAAGGAGGATGAACACTGTCCTCATATTGCAAAGTCACAGTAATACGACCCTGTGCCAGCAGATTTCCAGGCAGAGCCTGAACACAGGAGACCAGCATCACCTTCACTTTACAGACAGCAAAACAGAAGCACAAAGAGGATGGATGGTTTGTTCAAAGCAGCAATAAAAATGAGGTTTTCTGCATCCTAGTCCAGGATGTAGATGCCCCTACCAGGCTATACAAAAGGACTTAATATGCCTGGAAAAGACACAATTAACTACTGGATAGACAGAAACTGCTATTTACAAGCATGTCAGAGGCCAATTACTGCCCTGAGTTTTACATTAAATTGAGTGTTTTCATTTGTGTAAAACAGTATTAATCCCACTGTTGAGGTAAATGGAAGGATTTTAATAGAGGAATTTAAAGTGGAGGAAGTGAAGGCAAGGGGAAAAGGCTTGCCACTGTTAATAAAATAAATAGATGTCAGCACAAATAGACATCACTTATTAGAAGCCTTCTATCCATGTAGCAGAATGACAGTTTATAAAATCTTTCCCCAGTGCTTTAATATCTAGTGATGAATGCAACTGGAAGGGGGAAAAAAACCCCAACCACTTGTCAACAGTTTTCAAACAATTCCAAGTAAAATAATTTGCCTTAAAATTATATTTTGGACAATTCATACTAACTACTGAGTATGTGTTGTTCAGAATAAATAATTTCTCGATGGAATTACCTCATTTGAAAAGTCACAAAGCATTTTAATGGTACTGTTTGTACACTGTAAATAGCTCTAAGACTTTTCTTAAACTCCTGAGACATTTAAAGCTGAATAAATTGGAAATTAGTATGAAAACTAAGAAGACACGTCTCTCCCCTTCCCTTTTCTTCCCCCAGCTTTATATGCTAAATGTGACATCACATGGCATGGAATATCCCTTTGGTCAGTGGGGGTCAGCTGTCCTGGCTATCTCTGCTCTCAACTT
This sequence comes from Rhinoptilus africanus, assembly GCA_013400135.1. Classification (NCBI taxonomy): domain Eukaryota; kingdom Metazoa; phylum Chordata; class Aves; order Charadriiformes; family Glareolidae; genus Rhinoptilus; species Rhinoptilus africanus. Next base: position 440,332 of record VXBO01002397.1, read on the forward strand.
CTTGTGCACTCACAGCCTCCTCACTGGTGGGGGGCGTGTGAGGAGCAGAAAAGGCCTTCAGAACTTAGCAACAATCAAAACCACCACTGTTTTCATCACAAATCCAAATCACAGCCCCACATCAGCGGAAAGTAAACTCCATCCCATCTGAAACCATGACACAGACAAAATATGAACCTGTAAGTGCTCAAGCTTTTGTATCTACATAGCAAGAATTTGCATTCAATCAGTGAATCTCAGACTAAGTGTCTAGAGAAACTCCACAGCCACAAATTCATTGGTTGGAAAAACTACTTTGTTTCTCCTGGAACTATAGTGGAATCAAAATATCCCATAAGAATATTCCGATTTAATGGTAAATGACCACAACAAATAATCGACGATGTAACAGATGATTGCAATGAAACTTCTGTGAGAAGTGTTGTGAGTCATCTGAATTCAGTCAGTTTCAAAGCCCTTTGAAATGCTGTCCTGAAGGAAGAACATTTTCAAAGCTGGCCTTAACAGAAAATTACATCCTACCACGGAGAACAGGAAAATTTCTGTGCTCAGTAACTCTGTTTCTCTACAAAGAGCTTAATATGACCACCTTAAAGTCGGAAGTCTAAAGAAACACATGCCAATAGTTAAACCTTTCCTGAAAGACACACCTGAAGGGGAACAGTCCCTCCACTTTTGTGGCACTCACCTGCAGCATTCCAGAAGAGTAACTACTTCCTTGTCCTACTTAAGGTCTGTCTTATGCAGTTTCTTGAAGAAACAAGTTTATGAGATCTTTCAACAGCAATAAGCAAATTGCATAAAGATCTATCTCCTTATCACAGTGTGCTGGTAACACTATTGTACAGATGCCACGGATATTAACCTACCCCAATTTATGTCCAAAATCAGCATATGAGTACAAGAAAATGCAAAAAGTAAACCTCAAGGGGATGAAGTTTATGCCTTTGTTTAGCAGAAAATAATTCTAAGACAATGAAGTGATCTCTTTTGGTTTGAGTATCTGTCTGGCAAATAATCAAAAGCAGCTGATGAAATACAGATTCTCCTGTGCTCTGCAACGATCCTCTTTTCACCTCATCAACCAAGAATGAGCTTCCAGCTCTGCAACTGTCCTACAATTACCATCACTCCACACCACCAAACTCTCTCTGATCATGTCCTGGCATCAGTAACAAATACCAGCCACCTCTTACCTGACTATGGCAATGTATTTTGCAAAAGCTTTCCAATTAGAATTAAGCAGAAAATAACATTCCTGCCATGAAATACTTCTTCAGGACACAGAACAAGACTTCCTTCAAGAATAATTAAAAAAGAAGGGAAAACCAATACCAGAGTTCCCGACACAGGAATAACTAGCGGCCTGGAAATCAGCACCCACTGGAGGTTCAGGTTAAAGGCTTTTTGTCAGAACCAAAGCAAGCAGGAACTCAGACTTGAAATGTCCACAGGCAGGAGAGTGCTCAAGCCACAGAGCTGCTTGTTACACCCTGGGGTGTAACCAAAAAAAAATCTTCAGCCTCAAGATACTTTTCCAACAGAAATTTTAACAAAACTACCCTGTTGTGAAGGAAGCTTGGCATTTGGCCAAACCTGACAGAACAGTAAAACAGTTTCAGGTAAAACCAGAATATCAGTCCAACAGCCTCTACCAGAAGGTCAGAAAAAATGTAGCTCATGTGCCTAGGAAGGAGGATTACTGCAGCCACGTGACAATTTCACATTATTTGCTCTCCATAAAGTATTTGGTTAATTCTCTTCTCCTTCCCATCATGATGATATACCGTCCTAAAGAACTGCTTCCTTTTTTTTAAAAAAAAAAAAAAAAGCAATTAGATTTTGGAGCATAAAGAACAAAGCAAAATGCAACTCAACACGGCACAACAGATGGTCACTTGAACAAGTCACGAAATAAATTACCCAGATCTTCTAAAGAAAATTTTATACATTAGGGCAGAGTTTCACTACTGCTACAACAGCAACAGACAATCTCAAATTCAGCTCACGTAACACACACAGGTGCACCGTTCCACCCTAGCCAGCAAAGGTGAAGCCTGCTTACCGTCACTCCTTTGTCATTATATGAAAACACAATGTGGCACAAACCCTTACAAAATTTATGTTCAGTAGAGCTCTGAAAATAAATCCTAGATAAATTAAGCTATTTAATTTGTTAAAACATAGTCTTACCTCATTTCACTAAACCATGGACCCTAATCTCTGCTTCCTCATAATAATGTCTGGAACTTTCTAACCTACGCAGGTTGATGTTAAACCTAGTGTGTTGCTGTGCCTCCATATCCAAAGTTTAGCATGTTCCCTTTTATTTGGTAATGAAAGTCCTCTAAGAATATAAGCTAGAAGACCAATGCAATGTACTGAAATCTGGTTGCCAGCTCCATTCCACTGACCAAAACGACATAATTGCGGTCAGGTAGTTGGTTGTCACAAACCAACTGTTATTCCCCTTGGTTGTGTTTTAATACATGAAGCTGCAAGATCATGGCAGATAAGTGGTGTTACAGAACTAACAAAAGTTAAACCCTGAATATTACATGTTATAGTACTTTCTGAATAAGTATTGTATACCTACAATAGTTTTTTCGATGGAACAAAATATGTATAGCTCATTTGTTTGGGTTTTTTTTTCCTCCTTGGGCAATCGGGTGTCTTATCAATCAGACTATACAATATTGCCCAGTCAGGATGTGCCTGTCAAAACAGGCTTTGACTGAAAATGCTGTTCTGACAAAACAGCAAATACAGCACGCTTTGCAGTGAAAAACTCCACAAACCTAAATGTCGGTCTGTTTTCCCAGATTAGAGTAACAGTCATTTTCTGAACAGCTTTGTTTAATAAGTTGTTGGTATTACTACTACTCTGATTTCCAAACTGAAGCTTTTAAGCAGCCAGAACTGTTTCCAAGGCACTGTTATGTCCTTCTGTGAGGAGCTGCTTATTGAGCAGACCACAAACCACTTCTGCTGTTTTGGGGTATTGAGTGGTCTCAAGGTGTGGGCCCAAGGCAAGACGCCTTCCAGCGGTCTAAGCTTTGTCACAGCAGAACCAAGGATAACCATGGCCTTGTCTACATCAGAGAGCCATATCCTTCTCCTCCAGAGTCCCAGTGCTCGTGGAAGCTACATCACCACCGTACATACTTGCCACAGCAGTCATAAATACCCAGAGCAACCTTACCACCCAATATCATAACTGATCTACATGTGTTATGTATCTATAGCTGCATCCCATTGCTAGGATATGCAAAAACAACTTCTTCCCTCCCTTCTACTGTTTTTGCTAGTTTAATTTGGAGACACATAGTTACTCCAGCGGCATATGAGCATTATGGTATCTGTTTCACTGCTCCCGCTGGAGCAAGAGGTGAGTTCCAGCACTGGTTGATGTTCCAGTAATGACTGAGCAGCAATCCCATGGCTAGCCTTCCTTCAGCCTTGCATTTGCGATGCAGAAGGATGGCAGAATAAATCCCTGTGACTCCGAATGGCAGGACTGAGCAACTGTGTGTTGGGATGGTTGGAGAACAATCCTGTTCCCTTTCAAAAGCATCTCTCTTGAAGTTTGCAGGCAAAGGGCTTTCAGAGCTATAGAAATTCGTATTTCTTCTTCCCCTGTGGGAACGCAAATAGGAAAATGTCTATCTTGCTCCAAATATAGAGTCTGACTGACCTCAATAAAGAAAATCTACTCAATCTTCTCAGCTTCCCCCAAAACAGGAGCTTAGATACCATTAAATAAATAAACTAACAATATTCAGAATTAGCTCACTGATCAACTGCCTAACAATTTTTTTAAAAACACTGATCCAGTGCCTCCCTACAAGAGAGAAGAATAAACATAACTAGTCACACACTCAAAGTGCAAAAAGCCCAACTGCATCCAACATTCAGAAAGACCAAGGCATAATTCATCATGAAAATGTTCTCTCAAAGCTCAACAAGAGATACAAAACCAAAAAAATCCCCAAAATGGTATTTCAGCAGTTGTCCCCTAAAGACACTTTTATGTTTCCATGGCATTAGACAGTAGAGTCCAAAAACTGTGTAATTTTCATGTTACTTAAAAAAAAAAAAAGAAAGCCTTCACAGGGATAAAAATTCAGCCCGATAACCAAATGGAGGCATTCAGGACTCACTGAGCTGTCAACATATTAGAGCCACTGTGTGAGACATTGCTGATACTATGGCAGAAGTGAAGAAACATTTTTTCACCTCCTACACAGCTATGACATATCCCTAAAAAAGAACTCTGTATGCCACAATCTATTGAACTCATTGAATCTATTGAGTTGCGCCATTAGTCCTCTGGTGTCACATCTGAACTGCTTTGGAAAATAAACAGCCTACACCCAAATTGGTCCTATGTAATAGCACACATCTGTCTGGAAATTAACTGGAACTAACACCATTATATATACATAAAATATTACAGAATCAAAAATTAGCTGCCATCTCATATAAATACAGTCAATGCAATAACAATAAATGGCAAATAGTTAAAGACTGTTTCTGTGTCAGGTCTTGTCTGTAGTAGTCTTTGTCATCCTTGATACAATTAACGGCAACAAAAATACCTAAAAAGAAGCAAACCCTTTTTGCTGCTTCAGGCTCCAAATGTGGCTGGTTTCCCTACTGTAATTAGGAACTGAGGTTAATCACACTACTTATATAAGAAAGAAGCCTAAATTCAAAGATACTGCTCCAAACAACCCCAATTATGTCCTAGATGGATACTAATATCAAGACAGAAATAATTAAAAAGCTAAAAATTATATTATCTTTACAAGTCCATTTAATCTAGAAGTACTTACATGTTTAGTCAAGCTGCTCAGGTGCATTCAACTTGCCCTTTCCACACCTTAACATAATTGAATTTTCTTAAAGTTTAGCCAAAATTTACGGTGAATGCTTTTGGAATAACAGTATCAGCAATTTACCAGCAATACATCCCCCTGTTAACTACTTATACTCCACCCTTACACTACTTATACCTATTAACAAAGAGTAGAAAACAGGCTTAACTTCCTTACGCCCCTCCCTATATTCAAAACAAATGCCAACTGTGAAAACTAAAATACCGATACTGAGTGAAGCTGATAACGAGCTGACAAAATTACAGTTAAGAATCTCTAAGCATAAACATTTTTTTGAGATAAGATTCGCTATGTTCCTCATACTTATGCCACTCGGGCTGCTTAAACCATGAGGGTTTTTAGTTGTTATTATTGGAGCTCTGCAAGTGGAGAGTTTTAGTAAGTCAGATCCTGAATTTTTGACTGTTTATCCATGGCAAAGTTTGAATAGGACCTCCCCACTGACATCCAATGACCTAGAAAGCTACTCCAGTAATTCAACAGAAATGTTTACTTATGCCAGCGGTTCATTTCAACCATTCTGTTTGCAACATAAAGCCCTGGTAAAAAGGATGATGATTGATTGATTGATTGAATTGTACTGAATATGATACGCGGCACTGAGATGGCCGTTGGCTTGATCCTGCCACGTTTTTCATCGCAACAAGACACAAATGACTATTTATACCTTAATTTAACTACAAGCAGATTATTCAGGCTTAACATACACTGATTTTAGTAGCTTTTAACTGTATGGAAAACCTGATGACTTTTTGTTTCTCTGTTGTTAACAGACACAGTTTGGAGAAAAAAATGTCTGAGTGTGATGGTATACCCACCTGGAAGTAGAGATCTAGAGTGTATGGCTAATGGGAATGGCTTTGTTTTTCTTTGTTTCTGTGGTTTGAGTCAATTATCTTATCTCTATAGTGATATTCACTGTTTCCAAAGATGGCTGCTTACTAGTAAGATTCAGGGGTTTCTAAATGCCATAATTCATATAAATCTGAGCCATCCACTCATTTTGATTTATTTAAATGCGTAACTTTTTTGGTCATTTTACATAGATATTACAACAGAATATTTTATACAAAGCATTACCTATCAATTTTACAAAGGTTTCCAAATCATGTGCATTACATCAGAAGATCTGTTTTCAGGGTACCAACATCACAACTTTGCAGTTATTTGGCACATATAAGCTACTTAGACAATAGAATTTACTGAATAAATTTACATCTACAAAAGTACTAAACTGCTAAATTTCTTACTTGTATACAAATTGCAAATTTGGGGACATTTGATCTTTAGAGCTGAAAATCAAAAAGTTGTACCTCCTTTTCTGTAAATAGTGCCACAAAAAAAAATCATTACTGAGGGTCTGTAGAAGCAGGTCTCTCATTTTCTTTAGCAAGAGTCTATGAACACAGGAACCAGAATGACAGTTATTTCTACTTTTTAAGAAAACTAAAATATAATGGGAAGCAATAGGGAAGTGGAATTTACCAATCTAATGCCCAGAGGAGTTCAACCATAAACTAATCTCTGCACAATACCATTTTCAGAGGGGAAAAAAAAAAGAAAGGTAAGTATGAAAAAAGGTTCTGCGAATCCAGACTGTTATTTTAAGCAAGCCAAAATCATGCTAGTAAAGAAGGTAAGACTACGGTCTTCATTTTTTAATATTTATTAAAAAGGTATAAATCATCTGTGCACCAGACTCTGTTTGTAGTTTGTGATAAAGACAAAACTTGACCAAATAAAGCTATTCAGATGAAAAAGTAACTTGCTTGGTAATGAGAACTGATGATGATGTGTATTGTTCACTATTAGTAGTTTTCTAATGAGTTCCTTAGAAGGAACATATATATTTTCAAATCCTGAAAAAATTACACAAGCTAATGTGAACAATTTCGTAGAAAGAGATTCCTTGTTTGCATTTCTTCAGACTACTTGCATCACCAGGGATCTATCTTTCTCAACTTTTCAACCCCAGGAATAGTTTTCTATTAAAAAAATTCTGTATCCTGTGCTATTTTATAATCAGTTCTTCTTGGCATAGTCATAATCAAAGATAATCGATAAGATAATGAAAAGGAACTAGTAGCAGGAGGAATCCATAATTAATTTGTGTGTGTGTCTCTACACAAGAAAAGGGGGAGAAAACCATACTTAGGTCTTCATCCTGTAATCATACCTCTGCTTGCTTGAGGACAAACATGGGTAATCTTCAGGACTTCAATGCCAGAAGTATACCTCCAGGTACAAGCTTGACCAGAGCTCTCATAGGACAAGACTTGCAGCGGACACAAGGGGAGCCTTGCTAAAATCCAAAAGGCTGTAGCAAAGCCATCCTGCCATGCAAGTCTCTTCCTAGTGTCGTAGAAAGAGATTCCTTAAGTGATGACATCGCAAAGGCTGCCCAGAGAAGTTGTGGATGCCCCATCCCCTGGAAGTGTTCAAGGCCAGGCTGGATGGGGCTTTGAGCAGCCTGGTCTAGCGGGAGATGTCCCTGCCCAGGGCAGGGGGCTTGAAACTACAGGATCTTTAAGGTCCCTTCCAATCCAAACCATTCTATGGTTCTATGATTCTATGATTTTTGTTGTCTTAAGTAATAGAGTTTAAAATGCTGTCGGGAACAAAGTATTACACGTGTCATGTGCATTTGTTCTGATTACAAATAAGGAACTGTTCTGATTACACAGCAAGAAAAATTAAAGAAGAAAACAGAGCAATGAAGTTTTAGAGTTAATTTATTTCATAGTCACTGGTATACAGATTACAGTGGCAAATTTTTCAACTCATCAGAATTTCATATGAAGAGATACAAACCACTAATTAAGGTAGAGAAATTCAAGTCTCAGTTATACATAAACTACATAGATGAAAATGAGAGGAGCATCTCTTATGCATCACAACGCATAAAGCAGCAAGTGTGTGAACAACTGAACTGAGCACTCAGTATATGTTGCAAGATTTTGTAAAAGTTATGAACTATAATCCATGAACTACAGAGTTTAGTTTACAAAGGTGAATGACTGGAGAAAAGCCTTACTTCATCACATTTATAAACATACCAATTTATTGTATGACTGTTCTTAAAACCAAAATGAAGAAGAAACAATCATAGATTAAAACCAATATAAATAAAACCATAAATACCTATTTTATTTATACTCTAGCAAACAGACTATTCTTTATTTATTACCAATAAACTTCACACATGTTCTAATCACAAAAATTAAGTCTGCGCTTATACAAAAAAACTCTTACAGGTTTGGAAAGAAAATATAAGAATCATAATGAAATAGACTTTTGGTTGGTGAAGTACTCACTGTTTCATTACAGAATATACTTTTTAAGAAAGAGCACTAAACATAATCTAGGCATTATAGATATGTAGCGTTTTCATATAAGTAGGTATATATAAACCATAAATTTAGTACTTAAGATCACAGAAGTCTGAAGTAAATAGTTGTCTTTCAAAGATATCCTTCTTTCACATTACAGAAAATATTGCAATAAATGCATAGTAATTTCAGTTAAAAAAAAAACCCAATTGCTCTAGTTTTATATAGTAAGTAAGCAAGTGAGTCTTTATGCACTCAAGGAGTGCATGTTCTCATCAAAACCAAACTAGAAATACCTATAATTCATTACTGAATTAAAGGTGGGCGCTGTTACCAGCTTCCACCTCCAGGCTCATAGTCCAACAAGAATCTCCGCTGTAAAGAAACCTGCTGACCTTTTCTTAAGCCTGACATATCTGTTGTTTGCTGAGTGATTTTGAAATTCAGTAGCAAAAACGCCCTGAGGCCTGAAAAGTCCCTTTTCACTGGGACATGAAATTCCTCTCAGATTTACCTGTACAATGAACATTAAAAAAAATGGAGACTAATTTAAAAAAAAGGATTACTTCCTTTCTTTCATTTGGATTTTTTAAAAAAACATTGGAAATAGTCTAACAACCAAAACTAGATGCTTTCTGGAGCCAGGATTCACAGCACCAAAGAGGGAGCAGCAGCAGCTACTTTGAGTGTATTGGATACATCTTAAGAGCAAAAATGGTAGGCTTGGCAATGGAAATGATAGTTAATTAAGAAGGACATTTTTCTTTTTACCTTTTTTTAAAAAAATAACTTCTACAGAGAGAAAAAGACCATGCGCTTATGTTTCATAATACTGAATAATTCTTACATGAAATAAAATGCTTGGATTAATATTTTAAACAAATGCTGAGTTCCATCATGTTTTTATTCTGATTACTGCCAATCAGCAGTCCAATATCGGTTCAATTTACAACAGTTTTATAGCACGGTAACTCCAATGACTTTCAAAAGTTATGCACCTGGGCAAGGGATTAGAATCAAGGCCACAGATTTAATTAAATTGTTTCATTTAGTTACATCCTAGAGATTACACTTTATATCCTGGAGAAAGGATATACTTCACACTCTTATTTCAGTCAACTTCCTCTGGCTTCACTTATGAAAATCTCACTGAACAACCAATCCCATGTTTATCAGCTTGCACTGACCATTTTACAAAATGGTAAACAAAACATTCAGGGATCCTGAAAACCTTGAGAGGCAAGGTTTCTGTACTTTTTTCCAATATAGTCCATCAATTTAAATTTTATATCAACCTTTTCCTCTTTACTTCTTTCAATCTTCTATTCGCTTTCCTTTGAAATATCAAAATTCTCTATCTTCTTTTGTTATATATTTATTTACAGTAATGTAAATTTAAGTTATGTCACCTATTTCAAGATACGCTGAAATCATCTCTAGTTTGTAACATATAATCAAAGCTTGAGAATCCTGGACTCGACTCCTGCCCGTCCCTAACTTGATCCAATTATATATTCATAAATCCTGGCACCAAAAGCAGATAGTATCTTTCTTAGCACCAGGAAAGGATGTGTTCCCTCGTTTTCAGTCCCATAGGAAAATATATTTGAAGATCTAAACTTGATCCCATCAAGTTATCATATGTATATATGATATGAAAAACTGAACCGCTCATGTTCAGTAATGTTATAGCTACAATGCAATGAAAGCAGGTTTCTAATTTTAGATCACAATAGAGAAAATCAGAGCTTTACTAATTTTCTCGTCCTCTTCTACCATGGAATATATATTCTTTCTATTTTCACGCCACCCAGTATACGGCAGAGCGTAAGATCTGAATTAAAGCTAATAACTCTTGAGAACAAAAATGGACTGATTTCAAAGGGTTTCAGAAAAAGCTGATGGCACAGCAAGAGTACGTGCCATTGGGGTATATCTTCCTGTCTATACCTAACTCTAATACTTGCTCGAGGCAGAAAATAGCTTACATATGACCAAGCAAGGTAGGCCTCTGTTTACTCATTACAAAAAATGGGTAGCCAATCTCACCATTTTGTGTCTCTTCAAATTTGTAAGTTATGCTTAGAATCTAAATCAAAACACTTTAACAGCAAAATCTTCTGTAATAAACTTTTTGAGTGTTAGCTCTATATTAAAATTAATTACTGCTGTTTATAAGCTACTGACTTGAAAAATCATTATTCAAAATGAGTTTTAAGCACTCATGTTAGTTTAATTCGAACTAACAGACTGAAACACCCTGGAAAAATGACATCCACTAATAGATATTGTTAAAAGACAGAATTCCATCTTCAAATACATTATAGAAGCCTGACCTCACCTACAACATTTCTATCACTGCACCATCATGAATCAGAAAACACCTATACTGAAATCTCCCTTAATATCTCTATTGGCTGGACAGTTTAGTTCTACAACGCATTTAATAGTTACAGTAACTAATATACGTTAAAAAACCCTAAATCACTATATGGGGATCGAAACTGACTGCACTTTGGAGATCCAGGAAGATCCCTCAATAATTAAGAGTTCATTTGGTAATGAAGAGTTAAATCACCAATTACCAAGTGAAGATAGTGAAAAGCAATGTTTGTATATAGGAAAAGTGAAATTTGGGTTCCTCCAGTTTCCAATATCCTCCATGTATGCAAATTTTCTGAGATAAATCAGTGTAAACCAATGCTTACCCGGAAGAAAGAGCAGACTAAAAAAACCACAGTACTTCATAGACAAAGCAAGCAAGGAATTCAAGCCAAAACAACTATGCAGCCTTTGAAAAATTTTGAAGAAATCTTAACATGCAACTATCACCAAACTTAGAATATTTAGAAAGCATAAGTTAAAGTAACTACTACTCCCTGTAGTTATCCGATTTCTACTTTTAGCACAATATTTTAAGATAGGCAGTGCTAAGTTTTTATACTCATTTTACATTAAACCAGGAGATATTCTGAAATAACATTGGTACAGCACTACATATACATTAAATACCCACTATTCTATCACTCATATTTAAGATATTGCTAAAAATCAATAGTCCCTAAAATTGTCTCACTGTTTTAAAGTTATTTTTCCCCATTTCCTCTATAAAACACCTAATTCATCACTGTTAGAGCCACCAAGACCAGTTCAGAATAAGAGAATTACATTCCAGCCGTTATGACATTTCTTTTTAAAGCCTCTCTTAGCAAGCACAGGTTCTATGTGAAATACTGAATGCATGAGAAAGAGAACTTGACACTGAGTGTAGCAAACCACATGTTCAAAAATAATTTTAAAATATGCTTTGAGTATTTTACATGATATACAGCGTATTTATACCCTTTCAATTTGTGATGAACATGTAGTCCTTTGAACAGATTAGCAGCAATGAAGGAAAATATTTTGAAAAATGAATAATTACTTTTGTATACTCCTAAGACCGGGTTTATAGTTCCAAAAGGGTTGCGGGTTAATCAGTTTAATCTCAAGAAAAGTAGCGAAGAATAAGCAGTATCAGTTCAACACCCAAAAATACAGACGGTCTTGCACCTACACAATGCAGCAGCTGTGGGCTTTAGTGAACTGCCAAGAATAATTAATTCTGAGGACAGTCACATAGGAAAGCACAGCTACAAGTTTTGGTCCACTGAAACTTGGAGCAAGCCAGATCATCCGAGACTGGAGTGAACTGACTGGGATTCAATGCAGTTTCTACACCCGCGTGGACAGATCTCCATTTCAGTTCCACTTACATCATTCCACAAGGAGAAGACCTAAAACCTACTTAAGGCACTACCTGTATGGGGAACTATCTTACATCTGAGATTATGGGCCAATCCCACGTCTGCCGCAAAACATAAACTGATATACTGAGAAATTTTCCAAAAATGCTTTCTTTGGAGAATTAAATTACCTTTGTAGATATAATCTAAGCAGTGCATTTTCTGACCCTGTTCCTTAGGTCTCTTTTTCTCATAAATATTAATGTAGAAAATCAGAGGCCAAATCATTCCAAAATTCATACACTCCATGTATAAATTTAGAAGTTTTAATGTGGTATTAGCACACAGATACAGTAAACATCACACTTGGTTTTTAATACATTTAGATGTTGAGTATTTTCCAGTATAATACTCTCAAGGGACCTAATTAACCAAATGACGATTTTTTCAGATTAGCAAAGAAGCTAGATATATGGATGAATATATTGGCTAAGAAGTTTGACTTTACAGTAGTGACAAGTATACATTTTTAATCTCTGTGTGCTGTAGTTGCATGAGGTGAAGAACTGACATTTATTTTCTTTTTCTTATTGGGTAGCCCCAGGTTATATAAGGTTATTTCACAGGAAGACTCAAAATCTTGTCTGTCAATTCTCCCATTTGTGATTATATTAACATAAATTAAACCATTATAACTGAACAACCTCTAATCCAAGACAGGTTGATTCATAATTGATTGATGTCTGGCATCAGTGTCAGGCAAGATCTTGGCTTCACAGCTATCCAGAAATTAATGGCAGTGATTTCTTCATCAGATGACAGGTAGGATAAAATAAAGATGCCATAAATTTGAAATACTATAATACTAAACAATACGAATCAAAGCTGCTCAGTAAATGAAAATGGTTTCATCCACTCAGTAGATTATCAGACAAGTCTCCCAAAGAAATCCCTTTGCCAGTTTAATTAATTAATCAAAGTTTTTGAAAAGCTGTTTAGAACTGTCATTCCAACTATCATTAGAGCCAATATATAAGCAAATACAAATATTACCCTTTACCCTGAGTGAGCTCCCGGATGTATCTTTAATGATACCCTTCCTAAATGTTAGTCTCCCAAACCACACTTCTGTTGATATTTTAATATGCCCCTAAAAGAAAAGAAGGACCATGAACAGAAACTTAGTGACAATGACAGAAAAATGTTCTATTCAGTTGGGGATACTTATGATTTTAGCACGTTATGTATTTGTAATAACTTTGTTCACAAATAAATCCCACTGAACAAGACCAGTACTAACAAGCATCTTTTAAGAAGAGCTTAAAAATAAAGAATATTTTCAAACGTTTGCTAACGTGTTGGGAAGTGTGCATACATTGTGTATATCTACTTATCTAATTCACATACTCATGTATGTACAAAGTAAGTGTATATTTCTAATTTTAAAAGCAACATCACTAGTTTTTGCTGCCAGATTTTTTCCAAAGATGAGTAGACACACTTTTCATATGTAAGTACAAAGCAAAACACTTTTTTATTCCATGAGAAATACAGTCTAGCTTTTACTGCTCTACATAGCAAATATTTTACATATGCTTCTACTCTTCCATTGAATTGTATGAGAATGCTATGGATGGTTTGTCACATCTCGATTAGCTCATTTTTCACAATGCTCTCATGACACCCTGTATATCATTTACACAAGGTTTATTTGTCAAAATCCCATAGTAACTTTCTGACAACAGTTGTTTTGAAATGTGTCTTATTTTGCTTGGCAAAGACTTATTTTAATGGGTTTGATATGATTTCAGTGATGAATTCAGTGGTCATTTAGCTCAGTTTAAGAAAGTCAAAAAAGAGACTCTCATAAATGTTCATTTTGTAACTCATATAAGGTACTTCTAAAGCAATGTATAACTTATAAAATGTGGGGTTTTTCCAAATTACTATTCATTCTATTATTCATACTTAAACATCTTATAAGATGTTTAAGTAACGACTTCTGCTTGATAGTTTCTTCGGTTTCCCTCCTAAATAGTACACAACTTTGAATCCACAGGTATTCCATGTATCACTTCACACATCATGAACACACACAGTAAAATGCACGACAGTATTGTGTGCAGCAGGAATTCTTACGGCAATTCTTATGGCAATTCTGAGACCTTAACCTTAATCAATGGATAACTATCATCATGTCTCCATTTGAAGGACTTTTAGAGAAAATAAAGTCGGGGGTCTAATGCTGCAGACTTTGCAGTGAATAGCCCTTGTTCTGATTATTCTTACTGAAATCATCTGTATCACTGGCATGGGTTAGCAGTTGAGTTATATTCTAATCCAGTTCTCTTACTCAATAATGTCACAAAGTGCCTTATGAAAAAATGAATGAATAAAAAAGGATGAGTTTAGAAGTCTCTTTAAAGACCCCTTCTACCTAAGAAAACGTTTGGCATCGTGGTGCTGTGAGACCGCCATCTCCTCCTGAAACCATAACGTAGTCAAATACAGAGTTTTCCCCCAAATAAGACTGCACAGGTGGTCGAGAACAATTGCTCACTTAGCAAATGCCCCTAAACTTGTTTTCATAAACAAGTAACACATATGTAAATCCACCATCATAAACCAAGTACTCTAGTTGTCTTTTTAAGCACGCATGCAGACTGCCTAAAAATAAGCCACCACAGACTTTGCCACTGACATGTTCATCATCCCTGTATTACTCTCCTATCTAAAAATGGCAAGATTTAGCTTGCATTAGGAGTTACAGAAATAATCCTTACAGTAATAAAGCCATGTAAAAACAAAATTGTATGGATTTTGTTGATTTATGCTATTCCAAGTATGAAGTATGGGAAAAAAAAAAGCAGGAAGGATCAGTCAAGCCAGATCACTGATTACGCTTCTTAAAATTATCTTCCGACCCACCCTAAAGAGGAGCTATAGTATACATACCAAACTACAACACATGGTGGCATTCTCTAGTGTAACAGGGGATGGTTTGTAGTTTACCATTGACTGATAGGTATTAGACACGCTTCAAGTGATACTTTATATTTTCACTCTTCATAATACAGTCCTTTTGTTCTAAAAACTACTTGCTTCCTGAGGACGAGTACAAATTAAGTCATCGCCATTTCTGATCGCTGTTGAATATTGAGCTGAACACCACTAAATTGAAAAAAAAAATAATAGAGAAGTCATTGCAATATCATTTATCTCCTTTTATTTCTAGGGTTCTAATACAAAGCACTGATGAAATGCAACCACCACCGTACCAGTTTTAGTCATCTCGGTTGACTACTGGCCACCTGCCCCCAAGAAGAACTGCCTGTAAAACTTGCTGGTCCATACGAAGTGGCCCTTGAGCTGGGGTGGGCAGCGAGCAGACGGACCCACAGCCGGGCACCCACCGGGATGCAGCGTGGCCCTCCCACAGCTCTGCCGTGCCCCTCACTTTGGCCACTGGGAAGTCACCGGCCACTACGGCCAGGCTATGCCTACCAAAGCCAAGCGCGCAGCTCAAGGGAGGGACTGGCGAGCGACGGTTCCCAGGCACTGGACCCAAAAAAGCTTTGTCCTTTAAAAGAAAAACCAACAAACACGGGCGAGACGGGGACACGCGGGGCTCACGCCACCCGAGGGGCTTCCTGCCGCGGAGCCCACCTGCCGTGGCCAACACCTGAGTCCC
>VXBO01002398.1:0-20375 GCA_013400135.1 Rhinoptilus africanus
TATATATATTTTTATATATATAGCTTAGTGGGCCAAATTTCATCCTATACATCTACTGGCCTAAGTGCCAAACTGCTCCTCTTCTGGAAGGGATTTTCAAGAAGGGATTGTCCTCCAGGGTAGGAAGCTCTCATGGGGTTCTGTGCCGGTCTTACTAAGGTCATTTTTCCCTGTGTGGCTGGCACAACTCCCGCTGCTTTGGAAAATATGTGAACGTCCACTAGTTTTGTTTGTCTTGCCATGTGAATTTGAGATTTGTTAAGGACAAAGTTTCTTTACTGCTGTCTATTTCTGAGGTTGTGTAGGTCTTTGCAAAGACTATCAGGCAGCCCAGATCTTGTTGAATGTACCTCAGCTGCAGTATCCTTCCCAAAGGGCCTCTGTTGAGGTGTATCGTTCCAGCCAGGGCTCCTCAAGAGGAACAAGGAGTGCCACATCTGTCCAATAGTTTGCTGTAGCCAACATGTACATTTGCTTCAATGAGAGTGGGATTTTTGCTCATGGATCAAACATCAAAGGATTCTTACATAATGCAACATCTTTTAACATCGGTAAAGTATTAGGTCATAATCATGTAGCGCTCTGATATATTTTATTATTCTATTTTATTTCCGAATGTGGTTCAGATGACTTACAGCGAGTCTTAGTTATGCAGCTGTGAATTTAGGCTGCACCCCAAGCAACAGCATCCCAAGCAGAAGCGGCTGGCTCTCCCAACTCCTGGTCTCCATACTGAATCTTTCAGGGGGCTGTGAGCTGCGGGACCCAGAGAGCTGAGGAGAGGGGCATCTCCCACAGGTTTTGTAGGCATGAGGTTGCCAAAGGATGGGGCTGGGCTGGGCGAGCAAAGCCCGCTGGCTGGCACCCTGTGCCTTGCCAGCCTGGCCCTGTGGGCTCCGTCTGTCGGTCGGTCACCCCAGCGGGCTGTGGGAGGCATCACTCTTTAGTGAATGCTTTTGCTGGGAAGATACAGAGCTCAGCTGTCGAGAAGGTGTCTCTGGAGAGGAATTCACAGCACCTGCCGGCGTGCTGTTTTCACTCCTTGGCAGCACATGCGGCACACACGCACCTAGCAAGAGTCCGCTTTTACGTTTCTGCATGGGGCAGCCAGGACAGATACACAGGTATTGTTTTGCCATTACTGCTTAATTGAAGGGATTTTCACTCTTGGTTTCGGTTGGCTTTTTTCACTTCCTTCTCCAGAAATGTAGCCTGCTTGGTTCCCTACGTGAAGCTGCTTTTTCAATGCAGCAATTAAAATTTCAAATTTCAAATGTTTGAGCTGCTTCTTTTGCAGTGAAAGCTGGCAAGAAGGGAACGGAATAGAGGGTTTGAAAGCGTGGAGGTAATTTTGTCCTGGGTTTGCGCAGGCATAAATTCTCTCCAGTGCCAGGCTTTATGCCATTACCCTCTCGGAGGAGCCAGGGCTGTGGGTTTCTGAGCATCCTCTGGGGAGTGAGGCTGCCGTTTGTCAGCATTTGCACCGAGGCGAGCGGTGAAGGCTTTTACAGCAAAACCACGCTGATGGGCTCCGGCTCTGCTCCTCACCAGCCCTCCCCTGGCTTCCAGGGGGATCTGTCTTTCCTGTCACTCAGGATAACGATCCCCCGCCGGCAGCAGGGAGATCCAGAAACGCGCTGTAATCTTGCCGAGAGTTTGATTCCCCAGCTGGGACTCCTGGATTTATGCAGCCGGGCAGTAGATGGTCATTACATTTAAGCACGTGCATTGGTTTTTTAACGGCTTTCTTTTTTGTTTAAGCACGGATTAATAATTCGTTCCCAAACCGGAGGTTAATGCAATGGATATTTAATTGTAAATGTATATCTTTAATTAGAACTTGGTACGCAGATGCAAAATTCCTTATCTTGTAGTTTTTCAGAAGCACACATACTGAACCACAGCTTTGCCCTTCAAAAATATTATTCCGTGTATTTAAAGGTCTGAATGACCTTTTAATCAGACATTGCACCTTTACTTCCAGCTGATATGACAACATCTGACAGTAACTCAACCTGATGCTGCAAGAAAATAAATAAAGGCCATCTCAGTCACTATGTCTTTAAATCTCTCTGTCTGGCTGTGGTTTTGTGTTTAGGCAGATGGACCCACAGCGGAGTATTACGTTTAGTTTTCAGGTGAAGGCAATCTATTGGGTTTAATACATTTGCATGTTTGACTGTTCTTTTGAGGTCAATTTAGTCGTATGATTGTTTCCTGTCATTCTGACCTCCAGCCTCTTCTGCAGTCAACCGCTTTATAAATTATAAATCTGTATACCTCGCTCTCAGCAGCCATCTTACAGCCCACACAGAGCGGTGCGGATGGTTTAGCAATTGCATTAGCTCTCCTCGGCGTACCTTGGGAGGAGGGCTGCTGCGCTTTGTCACTTCTGGTGCTTATGCCGGGCACGTGGAACGGGGCAGAACAGGGACTGGCAAATGATGGGTATGAGCAATTCCCACTTTTGGACCACTGGCACAAAGAAAACTCATACTGATCAGGGCGATTGTATTCAGCAAACCAGCTTGTTGTCTTTGGAAGTTAATTTTTGGATGATTTATTAAAGCCTAACATTTGCGGAGGGGGGAGCCAGTATCGAATTAACCACAGGTCAGAATTCTGGTGACACAGCAGAAGTACTTTTGGCTCTAGTATTTCCATGGGCACCAGCGATAAACATAACAATAAAAGCTCCCCTTTCATACAGTTTTTACAAAAAGAGGAGCCTTTTACTGCTTGAGCGTGACTATCACAAAATGGGCTAATTATTCAACAAAAATCCTTGCCATACTAACGAGCAGTTCCCTGGAATTCAGTAAGAAATGTCCTGTCATCAAGTACTCTGCACACTGTATGCTGTAGGGTCCATGGTTTATTGGATTTTTATGGAAAAAATAGGAAAAGACTTAAAAGGTCCTCCCTGAAACAAAAATGAAAGAATTCCTTCAAAAAGAGACATGGTGTTTCTATATGACACCCGCAAAATCAGTGAGAACTCCTTCGTTATGAACATTTATGTGCAGTTTTCCAGACTTTTGCTTTTAGGGGAATTTCGTCAGATGTGATGCTAATATTTGTGGACAGCTCTTAATGAAACGGAGTACTTATGAGCTGGGGCTGACGGATACAAAGTCATCTCGGGGCTTGCTCTTTCCTCCCTGGTCAGCGCCTCATCATTGGTTCTGGGGGAGAGACGTGTGTGTCTGGGTGCACGGGTTCAAGGGCGCTTTCGTCGTCTTTGGGCTTTGAAGGAAGCTGAGGGCAGGACGTACCTTGCAGATATGACACAGCCCTTACAGGCTCAGCGCCTCAGTGTCTTGTGGATTTTGTACTTTAAAGCAGTGAAGGGAATTTGCTTGCACTCAAATGTGTACGGAGGCACCGAAATGCAAGTGGGTGTCATTCTCGAGGGGGCAACAGGGGAAGGAGGGGGGATAGCAACTCTGCAAGCAGGCTATTTCTGTGTAAGCCAAGGTCCAGCATGTGTGTGCAAAAGAAAGTGCACGGGCAGCCTGGGCAGCCCCCCACTCCAGGTCAGTGAGATGTTTCCCTCACTGAAATGAAGTCGAGGATGTGCTGAAGTGCTTTCTGCCTTGCAACCTAAGCATGGAATGAGGTGACGGCCTGAGGCTTGAAAATGCTGACCTCTGCTCCCAAGGCGCCTGTGGCCGCAGCACACTTCCTGAATGGCAGGTCAATGCCTTCCTTATTCCCCTAGCAAAAGAAGTGTTCTTGCCACAGCACGTGTCTAACCTGCAAACCCACCAAGCCCTAACTGCGCATCCAATATGGCAAGGCACAGGCAGAAACCAATATACAACTGTGTGGTTATTCTAAAAGCACTGTCTGTTTTCCAGGGTGGTTTTCTTTCTAGCAATGTTTGCATTTCCACGACTACCTTGTTTAACTAACTGAGGAGAAGTCAGCACGTTAGGTGTGTTATATACTGAGTACGATGTACCGCGCGTGATCCTAAAATGGTGTGTGTTTGGAGAAAGGATGTTTTTATTAATTGTCAAGCAATGTGAGGCATCGTGTTGTTCCTAGATAACTGAAAGTATGCCTAGAATGTAAAGGGAAAGAACGACTAGAAGATCTCGAGTATGCCAATGCCGCAAAAGAAAGCTTAACTTGTTTTCTTGCTTTTTTTTTAGAGAACACCTGTTCCCAGCGCTGAAGCATTCCGATGGTTCTTTTAAGCAGTAGTGTATCTTATTTTCAAGGCAGTCCGAAGTGAATGGCAAGCTAAAGTCTTGTTTTAAGAAACTGCTTAGTCCACCATTGAAGAATATACTCAGATACTATTTTCATTTATGTATAGGGGTTTCCTCAAAAGCAAAAGACAAAAATCCGGGAGCCTGGGGAATTGGCCAGCTTCTTCACATTCAGTACACTGATTCTTTCTTTGATGTAACTTAGCTATACTAGTGAAGTTGTTGTCTATTTTTAAAGTGGCTGTAAAAAAAAAAAAAAGTTTGGGTAAACCCCTGCTATAAAGTCATGTATCTTTGAAAAGTAACATATCTATACTTCATTTTCAAATTATATGTGTTTCAGTACTGTAAACTGTACAGATAGCCGCTTGTATTTTGTGTGTTTAGACACAAGGAGACAATCATGTCTGAGCATCTATGGAGATTAACGGTTTGTACACAACGGTGTGGTTCTGCGAGTTAAATCCGGAGCAATAAATTCTAGCTTTAACTATTATTTTGCTAGTTGTTTAGCAGCAGCAGCAACAGCAGCACTGTTTTACCATGCATCCTTCCATAGAGACTTGATGCCAAGTTTTCCAAGATAAAAAGATTGTGACACATCTAGCAATTCCCTTCCGTCGTGGTAGTGTAAGAGGGGAAGACAAAACGTTTGAAATGAATCTTTCAAGCACTATATTAGAGTAGTGGTTTGTGCACTTGCATTGCTTCCAAAGGAGCTTTACAGAGGGGTATTTCTCCAAAAATGCTGTCTGATGTCTGACTCGCTGTTCACTGTGCTCTGAGGTGGAGTGCTCAGCATAGGCGGATGTGCAAAACCGGTCGTCTATATAAAGGTTGTTCAAAACAAATGAGTACGAGACCTTAGAAAAAATGATGACTCAGCCTAATTACCCTTCGCCTATGAGTTCTTATGTAACGTTTTTCAGTCAATGGAGTAAATATTTTATAAAGTGGAATGCCATATTTTTGGTCTGAGTGGAGCTCTTCACAGTTAAATGATTTCTGACAGTTGGACTGGTTTGGGTCTCACTTGCACTTGTGTTCATTTGAGAGCCTGGATATTTTTGCAGTATAAAAATGGATTTTTTTTTAAAAAAAAAAGTTTCAAAAAAAGACCGCTTCTCCCCACACGTTTCTTGGTCCACTGATCTCGGCTTTGCTGAACGGCCGATCCCTTAGGCCCCCCAGAAGAATGCTCCGCCGTTCTTCTTCCTGCGGTAGCTGCGTGGAGGAAATGGCTGCTCCTTGAAACGTCAGCACTCGGAGGGATATAACTCACATGTCATAAAAAATATGGAGGATACTGAACTTAGGGATACTTATTATCGGTTGATCATCACTTTTTATCGCTTGGCTTCGTCATACCACTCATGAATGAGAAGGCCATCCCATCAAAGTAAGCGTATGCTGTTGTGCCATGTATTTGATAGATTTATCCTTTTATCCGAGACAGGACTACCAGTAGTTTCACAGACAAGGTGCTGGACATGCAAAGTACTAGTTAATGATGCACAGCACGTTCAGATCTCATTGTTTCAGCACTTTCTCCGTTTTTTTGCTAAGTACTTCAGCCTTTGGCCCCTGGTCACACTCACTTGATGAAGCTCAGGGGATGGTTGGGAACGCTGCAGTGTGGGACCAGTGCGGGTGCAGGAGATGCTGGCTTTGGCAGGAGAGGGAGCTCGCAGGACTGGTGGCTGTTGGGAATGGACCAGAAAGCCAAGACCGAGGGAGGGAGGAGGAGAAGCCTCCTGAGGTCACACGTGTGTGTCAGCAGGGCCGGGCAGAGCGTGGGTGACCCAGGGTAACTGGAGGAGCGCGGGCGGGCTGGGCTTACACCTGCGTCCTCAACTTAGGGTCGATCCATGTGTCTACGTCTTTGCCTTGTATGACCTCACATACGTGGCTTCAGAGATGGAATGTCACACTTGAAATGCTTCTGTCACGGTGCCCCTCTTACAGTTTGTAAGAGATCCTCAGTTGAATACTCATTCAGTACCCATTCAATGAGCTTTACGTCTGTTTATACGGCAGCTGTATATGGATATTTTTTTGTGTTGGAGACTTTTTGGTTAGGGCCTCTGTTACTGACCACTAGACCAATGTGAGCTCTGCAAGGTCTTCTCTACCAAAACGCTGATTGATTAACAAACTGAAGCCTTATTTGCACATCTGGCTGGTAAGCTTGCCTTGCTTTTTGGAAAATTGTGATTGCTCTTACAGAAGCAGAGACAAAATTAAGTTCAGGCTACATTAGGTGTACAAAGATATTCATAGCAATGTACTTACTGTCTAATACCCTAATGTTGCATGTCTTGATGTGGTTTCTTTTTTTGTTTTGTTGTTTTATTTTAAAGAACTGATGGATCTGTATATTGTAATTGTGATGTTTTACATGTCAATTCAAAATTGTTAAAACAAACAAACAAAAAAACAACAAGCAAACCTGTTAACTATTGAAAATGAACAAGAGTTGATTTTTCTTTGGTTTACCCATACGGTTTTCATTTTGGATGTTGTTCCTTTGCACCATCAGATTTTTTAGATTTTGCTGAAACGGTATCTATATGATGCAGTGCCCATAGAGCATTTTAATTAGTGGTGTTTGAAGAAGGAAATCCCTTTTCTGGCCTTTCTCTCTCCACCGCAGCTCTACCCCCCCATTTATATACATATTTGTCAACTGGATTATTGTCAAGTTCTAATTACTAAATTTGTGCTTTTTACAAGGTCCGATACCATTTTCCAGTGTGAAAATTTGTTTCGTTCTCACAACATAAAAAAAAAATAAAAAGGGGGGGCAAAAAAAAAGCAGAACATACTTTTGCCATCTTCTAGACGTGAGCACTAAACCTAATGGAAGCATTTTTGGCATACCCCAGATAAACTTATGAAAAATGGTAAGGCTGAAAGGGAGGCACACGTACCCATTCTGTTAATTAATGACAGACCATCCCTACAAGGGAAAATACTCCCTTTTGTACAGAACCCCCGGTATGTAAGTCCTACAGTTAATGTTAAAGTATATGAAGGCTTTAAATGGGCTATATCTGTAATCAAATAATGAAGAAAGAAAGTAGTTAAATGAACATACCATTCAGGGTCGAATGCATTCAGCAAAAAGCAGTAGTGGGTCTTTGATCATGGTTAGATGCATAGTGATATCAAACAGTGGGTTCTCATGTAACAGCTAAATGTTTCAGATTTTGTTTTTATTAAATTTGGCAGTTTCACGCTGAGCTCTACTGTATTCTTAGTGAATAAAAGACAGCTCCTATGTTAGAAAGTACTCCATTTTCACAATTGCAGGGAACTAGGAGGGTTTTTTTCAGAAACACGGGCCACAGAAATGTACTCCTTTCACAGTGTTCTCCTATTTCTGAACTGTGCAGTTATCTATTAAATTTTCTAATAGATATTTGTGTAAGGTGTATGTATGCTTGTGCAATTATGGAAAAAAAAACCAGTTTTGGAAAACAGTGTATTTATGAAAAAAATAATCACTTATGGGGCATGTACAAAACTGTATAAAAACATTCAATTTGCCCAGTAAAGTTGTTTTTGTGATATTTCTGTGTTGTTGAATAAAGGACTTTAGTATTCAAAATATCTCTCTTTTTCCATAAACAGGTTTTGTTTGTGGGATCTTAAACAAAGAAAACCTCTTTTAAAAAAGAATCCTCAAAATGAGCGAGAAGGTCCAAGTGCTGACCTCAGTCTCGTGTATGGGAATGAATGCTTATGAAGTGACGGTGCAATAGCTACAAAACTAATTCCTTCTCAATTGGCAGTTGATGGAAACCCCATAAGCTGTATACCTGAAGGTAACATTGTGGTCTGGATTTTTTAAAAAAACAGAAAACAATACCGCCTTTTTAAGACTAGGAATGTTACGTTGAGATGTTGAGCCTACCAAAAGGTTAGTGGAGTAGGAGCAAGGTGGGTTGCAGAAAAGCCTTCAACCCTTTAATGAAGACCTCTGTTGTGTAAGAAGAGTGGACTAGTGAGAATGATGTGATTAAATTAGCAGTTAGCTTCATAGGGAAAAGCATACGAAGGTGAAATCTCATCTGTAACTCTTGCCACAAACAACAGTCCTGCAATTAGATCATGCTGTTGCTGTTGGAGTATTTGGGATTATGAATATGGTTTGTGAGAGGATGACAATAATATCTTCCTTTTTGTTTTACTGCTTCTCAGTTCTAAGTTCTGTTCTTTACCTGCCTCATAAACTATACAAAGCAAAGGAAACGGTTTCCTCTTGCCATTTTATTTCCCCGATCTACTTGCCGACATGAAAGCAACTTCAGATAGGTGGGAAAGTTCGTGACTATGCCAGCAGCACGTCACCTGATCTTGGTGAAATTTAGAATGTCATTTTTCTGTAAATATTCCTTTAATAAACAGAATGTCTGCTCTTAGGTGCCAAACCAGGATTTTGAAAGGGTTTGAAACATGAGGTAGGTCCTTTGGTCTGTGAGATTCCTTCAATGCCAACTGATTTTCCAGGGGGAGCCTTAGTGTATCCTTTTGTTTTTTAAAGAAAGCAACAAAAGTGAAAGGAATAGAAGCGGATTTTCCGCTGATCCTGTCTGCTCTCATCAAAATCTAGGAGGATATATGTTCTTGGGAGATGTAGGCCGCTCATTAGACAATGCCAGGAGTGAATCTTGAGGTCTGTTTGAAGAGGAGGAAAAGGGCTGCCAGGTTGCTCAGGCATAGTCACTGATCTCTCTGGATTAAATATAGAATTCACAGGGAGGAAATACACTCATTTCATGAGATGGTCGATTTGGAAGCGGGAAGAGGTCTCTGAGTTCCTATTCCTTTAATGCTTTCTCTTTCAACTTTTTTTCCCCCTTGAGTATTGTTTTATACTAGTCTGAATGAAAAACGTCCCTCAGCTCCAGAGAAATACTCGCCCCAGATATGAACCTTGCAGTTTAAAACTACCTCTAGCTTTCGATAGCTTTTATTTTTTAATTAAAAAAAAAATCTTAAAAAAACCCCAGACAACAAGCAGGTAATTCTTCAAAGCCCAAACTGACAAACTCATTACTGAGCCTGTTAAAGGGAAGGAAAATACCCTTTTGTGTGGAAGCTCAATTCTTCTTGGCTGTGTTGGACTCAATTTGGTTTTGCCACTAGCCATTTCAGTGCTCTCTTATATTTCTCCAAGGAACAAGTCTGAAATTATGAACGGTCTAGTGATACGGGGCAACGTGCCCTCTGGGAGGCTCCAGTCCTCCCCGGATTCCCATGGGCTTTACTAGATAGCTCGTGAAATTGGAGGATATTATGTAGGTGACTTAGTTATAAGTTCTACCTTACTTCGCTGAAAGGATCTACTCAGTCACCAGTGTGAGCACGGATAGATGGCCCCAAAAGCTATAAAGGTAAGAAATACATCTTCTCGGTAATAACCGCAGAACATACAATAGAGTTTGAGACCTCTGGAACTATCCGAGAGAAGAAAGATGAAGTTCAGCATCAGCAAAGATGACAGGATCTGCTCACACAGTAGCTTTGTTTCTTTGTGCCGTTCGGTTTTTAGGATGGACACACTTGGCTGGGTGGCTGGGACCTTCAGCAAGGCAGTTTTGCCTACGATATGAAGGAAGTGGGAGTAGCAAATTGTAATCTTGCAAGACAAAGATCTAGACTGCCTAAAGAAGCTGTGATGTTTGGGAAGTATTTCCATTGCTCATCTAAGTTTTCAAGCGATATTAAAGGATTGTCACAGTATTCTTAATTTAATAAGCAGGAATACTTTGTTGTGCTACTGCCCATTCCCTGAAAAAGGGGTTTTAGAAATTAGCCTTAACGGGCTAATTTCACAGTGAACTTTGAACGTAGTCTAATATGACTTCCCCGTGAGAGAAGATGCTGTAACCGTGGGTGTGTTGACCTGTGTAAGGCCCCTTTGACTTGCAGAGTCAAGGATCTTTGCTAGAAAATAATTCAGCAGAATTCTTGTAGAAAGATCTGGTGTCATGATGCCAGGCAGGGCCCGGATTATTCAGTGCAGTTCTCCCCATCTTGGTTCATGATGTCTGTAAGCATCCTATGTTTGAGAAGAAAACACTTCTTCCTTTACTTCTTTAAATCTGCTCTCTTTACAGAGCTAATCACACTAACCCTCTGCACTTCTTCAGGAAAACACAAAACGTTAGAAGAAAAACATCTCTTTTTTGGCTAGATTTTTTCCTTTGGAGAGAGAGACCAGAGTTAGCCTGGGTCAGAAACCCCTGTTGCTTGCCCAAATCTCCTACCATGGGTACTTTCTGCATTGGATATAGCTTGTAAGCAAAGTCCATACCTCGTCTTGGCAATCGACGCAACCCTTCAGAAGACCCAACACCAAAGCAAACAAGACCCAGCGGGGGACATTCCCACTGCCGCCTCCCTGGTACATGCGACACACAAAAGGTTGTGCCAGATGTCCAACACCAGTTTTCCCCTCCCAGGGAATCAGGCTTGCTATGCCCAGGAGAGAGGCGAACCTCCCTAATCTGATGAGCAGATAGCATGCTGGAGGATTTTTAAGAGGAGAGAGTGTTTACGAGTCTAGAGAGTGACTAGAAAATCTCAATCCACGTGTCCCGCGTTAGCTTCTGATTTTGAGCTGTACTCACACTGAGCTGAGGCTACCAGGCTTTAGGAGAAGTAGCTGGACTGTTGAGTGTACCTAGTCTCTTATGTGCCTATATTTTAATAGTCATACCTAGAGATTGATAGTGAATTTGACTAGCCGATATGTTGACTGAGAATGTACTCTTTAATGCAAAATTATAACAACCGGCTTTCAACCTGTTTTTGGAGAATTAGTGGGTAAATAACCTGATCTAAAGAAATCTGTCACCCACATTAGGAACTGTGAACTAATTATTGCTTTCTGATATTCCGCTCTTGCTTGTTTTGCCTTTTTATCCTGATTGTTTGCATTTCTAGGACTGATTTGCCTTTTTGATGCAATGCCATGTGATCTGCTGATTAATTTTTGTGAGCAATCATAAACTCCAACCTATGGCTGACTCGGTATATTTTTATGCTACGCTCCATAAACATTCATTCATTTCGTATGATTACTGTGTGGAAACAGACTTTTACAGGCTAATAAACTTGGATTTGAACTGGATGAAGAGTTTCCATGTGTCACTTCTTCCCTGTTTTTAAGAAAAAAATAATAAATGGAGACATAAAGGTGCAAACCTTGACTTGATTTAACCTGGTCTCTGTAGCTATCTCCACAGGTGCTACCGGTAGTAAACTTGGAAATACCGATAGCAAAACCTTAATCTCGAGTTGATTTCATTGTCAGTGAGAAACACTCCTCATTTGAAATAAAACTTTCAGGGCTTAGGGCTGGGAGAGAGGGGGAAGGGAAATCAGGGGTTTTCTCTAATTGGTTACTCTCCTGTCTTCTCTGCCGTAGACCTGCTTCCTTAAACACGCTGACGTGCACGGAGCAGCTTCCAGCTGAGACCAATTAAGCAGAGCATTTGCCTCCAGTACGGCTCACTAGCTCTAGCCGGGCGATGCCCGTGTCAATCTGTGTGTCGGTGCAGGGGACAGCCGGGGCACGCGCGGGCAGGCGACCTCGCAGCCGGCCGCGGTCCGGGGCCAGCATCCTCCCGTGCTCCTGGGGTCTGACGCTCCCCGACCTGCGGTGCACGGCAAAAGTCCGGTCAGAAACGGCTCTGCGGGTGGTGGAGGTATTTTCTCTCTTAGATGGAGAGTTCAAACTCAAACCAGATCGGAAGTGCTGATAGTAAGTGCAGTAAACAGCAGGAATGTAAATTCTCATGTCATAGCTGTTCAAGGCGTCTTGATAGATGAGTAAGCTGGCAGTAATTGGTAACCCTTTAAATGGTCTTTTCAAGGAGACCACTGGGATGGAATAGCATTTCTGCAGTGCTAGCAAGGCTAGAAATAGGTTGGCCTGATGCCTGCACACAGCTACATATAGTCCTCTGATGTAAAGAAGTCAGCATCCTTTCCATATGTCAATCTGAAGCGTGTCACAAACATCACACATAAAAATTGTATTTTTCAGACCGTTCAGGCCACCACTGGAGGCCCAGGGCACACACGTGATCTTTATCTCACCATACAGGAATTTGATAGCAGAAGGAAGGCTAATGCTTTGTCAACTTTCAGGCCTTGGACGCAAGCAGTGAGATGGAGTATCACTGACCTGTGTGCAGCTGGACCAGAGAGGACCCAGCCTCCGTATGCACTGAACCTGCCCGAGGCACAGGCACCCTAGCCAGGGATCTTTGGGGGGGCACCGGTCTGGCCCCTGCCTTTCATTTCCTAGTTCTGCTAGAAAAAAATGACTTTTATAAGATAGGGATGATGCCGAAGCAATCTCACCACAAAGAGTAGAATCGCCTGCATGAGCAGGATTATTAGCTGATCGGTTTTTTTCCCTGTTGTGACCCAGCCCATCTTACTCCAGTAACATAAGCTAGAATTGCAGCAGCTGGAAAATAGAAGCCAGGGCAAACTGCAGCTCCCCTCAGCCAGGCAGAGGAAAAAGCTCACTTGTTCACTCTTTCTTTCTTTTCTTTTTGCCCCTTCCCCTGTGTTTCCTTCTTTAAAAAAGAGGAAAAAGCTCACTTGTTCACTCTTTCTTTCTTTTCTTTTTGCCCCTTCCCCTGTATTTCCTTCCCTTAACGCCTCCCTTCCCTAGAGGAAGGCAGCTGTGGCAGCTCCCTGTCTCCAGCCGGTGGGTCCCCATCTCTGTGGTTTGTGTCCCGGGAAGGCTGCAGCTGCACTGAGGACTGAGCACCCACAAGGTAGGTCGGGTGCTTGGGGTACAGAGCAGCCCCCCAGCAAGTGTCGAGGGTGGGAAGGTAGCGGTGCTCTGGGGCTGCTGCTCTTCTCCCTGCCCCTGCAGTTTCCATGGGGAAATGGTGGGGAATGTTGGCCTGAAGCTGTCGATGCTGAACTTCTCACACCCCCAGCGTGGCAGGGGCAGGAAGCCAATGCAGATTGCAATGGCAGCAGGGAAGACATGGGCTACTTCTGCCCTAAAATGCTGGTGCTGACCAAATCTAGGGGGGGACTTCTAAGGGGCAGAGAGTAAGACGTGTGCTTGATCCATCATTGGCGTGTCCTACACTGCCAGAGCTGAGGGTTCTGCAGGGTTAAAATAAGCCAGGCCCTAGCTAGGTTTTTCCCTAATTATTTTCTTGGAAAGAGCTGAGTTGGTTTTGGTAGGACTTTGAAAGCACACCGAGCTCAAGGTGAGCACGGAGCTCAAGGCAGACACCTCGCCTGGAAGCTTTCAGCTGGCAGAATTAAGGGTCTGAATAAAGCTACAAACTGGGACCTTGTAATAGGCACTTTAGGTGATGTGAATTGCAGGTGTTGCCACCGGCTTTGCTGGGTGTAAAGGAGGGAGTGAGAAGGGCGTTAATTCTGCAGCCCGGTGTGGGGAGACCCAGGCTGGTTCTCCGCCAGCAAGGCTGGAGGCAGCCGAGGTGGGTTAGCACTTTTTTGGGGTAGGCGTCCCTCCCCTTAGGATAAAGCACTGCTTGTAGGATGGAAAGCACGGCCGCCGGGCATGGCAAGCAGGCGACTGTGGCTCCTGCTGCAGCGGCAGCCCCGGCCAAACAGCTCCCCCACGGCTGCTAAATCGTGCCCCAGGGAGCAGGTGGGCGAGATGCCCAGGATTTTGCCACGGTTTCTGCTTCTGGCTCGTCTGAAAAGAGCCAGCAACCCAGTTCGTCACCTTCCCCGCCTCGGCATGCTACGCACAGAGGCAGGATATATCCAGGATGGTTGTTTAAAGAAACCTCCTGGGTGGGGGGGGCATGATGGCAATGCCGGAGCCCCCTCCCTGCTCCCTGCCGCTCGGGCACCAGCCAGCCCCGCGTTTTGCTGCGACGCTCCACGCTCCTGTTCTGACACATCGCCGCTCCCACCGCAGTCGGCTGCATTTCTCTTCTGCTTCATGTTAAAACAAGGAAGGTGTTTAAATATTTATTATCGCTAGAAACTCCAGAAGCCAAGTTTCATCTGTATAAGCGGATGGGATGGGGTTTTTTTCCAATTGTCAGTAATAATTCATTAATTATTATTTTAAAGTAGTTGTTGTTCTTCCTGCGATGTGTCACCTTCCCACTGACTTGGAGGCAATCTGCATGAGATGTGGGATGTACAGCGCTCCTGTGGGTTGTCACTGCTCCTTCAAATATCTTCTGCTTAAACAAAGTGGGCGTTGGAGTTCCCAGTGTCTGTTGTACCAAAGGGAGATTTTTTTTTTCTTCCTCTTCCCCCAAGCTATTTTTTTTTTTTGTATCTGAGTGCCTTCTGCTGCCATTACCGTGCCTGAAGGACTGGGGTCTGCTGCTGTCCCTCTGCAGACGCAGGAGGTGAAGCCCCTGTGGCTTTCGACACCCAGGGGTGCTGCATTTGGCCGTTGCTGCCGGACAAGCATCTCTGCTCGCTGCAGTGGGTGCACCGAGCTGTGCCAAGCGTCGGTGGTCCTTAATGCAGGATCTAAGCATCGAAGCGGCATAGCCTGGAACACAGAGGTGTGCAAAAGCAATCTTGGTGGCCATGGCAGGTTGTTTTTTTTCTTATATTACTCTAAATGCAGAGCATTGCTTGCTTCTCCCTGCTTCTGCCTGCAGACGAGGAAGGAGGTGGCTGGGGAGCCAAAGGCTGCACCTGTGGGAACTGGGAATGGGAAACTTGCGCTGGCAAATGCTTCTTGTTTGCTTTTTTAGCCCAGAAGATGAAGTTTGTCTTTTGAATTCCCTTTTTCCAGTGCCTTTCCCTCAAACGCTGTTGTTACCACTTGTGCTATTGTCATGTTCACTGGAGAGGACTGTCCCAGGCAGCAGAGCCACTGCCCATCTGACCCTACCAGGGACATGCCTGTGCCTGATGTACCACTGCCATATTCCCATAGACCATGTCTGAGCAGGATACCAGAGCCACTAACGGCCATGGAAACCAGGTGTCAGGCTGCTCAAGGCCGTGCCCTAACTGGGCTGTCCGAAACCTCTGCCAGGAGCTGGGAAGGAGACAGGGAAGGAGCCACTGGGGTGGGTGAACTCCCTCTTGCCTGTGGTAACCACAGGAGCTGAGCATTCCAGTGCAGCCTGCAGGGCGGAGGGAAGAAACTGCTCCTCTGGGCTGACACATGCCGATGGGGACTGCCTTAAGGGGCCGCTGAATGTGCCTGGCAGGCGCCTGGCTCGCTTGGGATGGGCAGCAGCTGCCAAGCCAGGAGGTGCAGGTCTGTCCTGGTCTGTACAGATGGAGCTTCTCTGCTTGGGCAGCTTGGGGCTGGGGACACCTCCAGGCAGAGGAGCAGGGGGCAGAAAGAGATCCCTGTGTGGGCACGTGCTGACACACCTGCACACACTTACAGGTACGTCTGCAGCCGCTTCCATACCCGTCCCAGCCAGCCCGACCGCACTCGGCACAGCCCAAAGACCATCTCTGCTGTTGAACCCATCGGTGCCACCATGTCCCAGAGCATTTGCCCTCGCTTGTCATGTGTGTGGACGTGTGAGTGCTAAGAGGCAGTGCTGGGCTGGAGATTAGGTTTGTTATTCTGACTCTACTTTTTACTTCTTAGAAGACAGGCCATGCCATTTGGCTCTGTTCCCACCCCTTCCCTTCCTCTTCCTCTCCCCCCCTTCCCCTTCCCCTCCTGCCCTTGCTACTGAATGGCCCCCTAACCCCTATTTTGTTATGGGGAGAAAAAGCGGGATGACCAAGAAAAAGTTAGACCTTGATTGGTGCAGCCAAGCAGTCCCGTCAGGTCTGGCCTGGCTCTCCCTGGAAACCCGTGCATCAATATTACAGCAAGACAGGGAGCTTCCCCCTGGGCTATTTCTACTGCCCACCCAGCTCCCTGCTGGAGTGGCCGGGACTGCACTGGAGTAAATGCAAATGTGGCAGCAGACGTGCTCCTAATTTTTGGGGGGGAGATGGGGAGGTGTGAAATTTTGCCTCTTATCCACGGGACAGAGCTTCGCCTTTGCCACCGTAACAGCTGATGGGAGATGCTTTCTGGGAGGCCGGGCAAGCGGGAGTGGGGCTGAGCTGCCAGGGCTCTGCGGGATTCGCCGCCTGGATAATACATGGCCAGGGTTCAGCCTGAATGGCTGGCTCGCCTTGTGTGGTCGCAGGAGGGATTCACCGAGAAGAGCTGGGATGAATTGCTTCGCCTCCCCAGAGGCCCAGGAGCAGGGGGAGCCCAGCCCCAGCCCAGTGGTGCCTGTGGCTTCTGCCCCCCCCTCACCAGGGGGGCTCTGCCCCACAGGAGTGCTGCTCCCGGGAGGTTTTTAATGGGGAGCCCAGCTGTGGGTCAGGATTGTGAGCGCTGCCAGGGCCCAGGTAGTGAAGGAGAGGTTGTGGTGAGGATGCTTTAGCCAGGGAAGAAGCGCTGAAATGCTACTTAAAACACCCACCCCCCACAAATAAAGGCACGGCAGCTTTGGGGATAACCAGGTACTAAAAAGCCACAGAGTTCATCCCTAACCAAATGCACGTGAACATCACTTGTCATGCCGGGAAATGCGTTGTCGGTCTGTCCCCGCTCCACATCCACTCGTCAGAGGAAGGTGGGAGCGCTGTGAGGAGAGGCAATAGGAGAGGAAAAGAGCCCAACCACGGCTGCCTGGGTGGGTATGGAGGAGGTGAGCGTGGGGTGCTCGGGCACATGGCTGTGCCCATGTGGGTGTACGTGGGCTCTGGACCCTGCCCTGGCTGGGCTCTCCTCCATGTCACGGCCGCCTCAGCCCAGCACCCGCCTCTCCCTGGCCCCTCCAGAGGTGAGGTTGCTCCTGGTAGCCCTTCCCAACATCTAAGGAGCCCAGTGGGGTGTAAGGGATATGGCCACATCTCTGGGAAAGGCCCTGCAGGACTGGCATGGGAGAACTGCGGCGTGACACAGCGCCCGCGCTGGCTCTGAGGCTCTGCATGACGTGATGCTGCTCTGAGCCCTCTGTTTCAGGTTTCGGTGATGTTTTCTGCCCATTTCTGCTCTCATGAACACCCATCGCAACCAGCTCCTGAGCCTGTTTTTATTTTGACTCTTACTTGGTCTGGAGAGATGTTTGCAGCATCTAGGTAGGACACAAGGGGAGGAATCTGGGGAGCTGCAGTGGTGTCCAAGTGGTGTGGTGAGGACTCCCTGGGGCAGAGTGGAAAAAAGGACCTCCACCAGCAGCTTCTTTCCCCACAGCACGCAAGCAAAAGCCAAAGCTGTGCAGCAGCGGGTGGTGGTGGCTGCCTCCCATGCTGGTGCTTCTCCTGCACCCAGGGACTATGAAACATCATGGGCTTGACCTCCATCTTTGTTGCCCTTATATCGATCCAAATAAGTATTGCTGTCTTTGCACGGGCTATCGCAGACCAGCACCCCTCTCCTGCTCCCGTCCCAGGTCCGTGGGGCACTGGCCTGTGGGCAGCAGCGTGTCTGTGCCCACTCGGGCAGGAGAAGGGGCCGCCGACCTCTCCCGGTGTTGAACCATCAGGCTGTGCTGAGCAGCACAGAGAGGGAGCGCCAGTGGACTGGTCCACACCAGCGCGTCTTCCCTTACAGCCACAAGCCGGTTCCTAGTAAGTCAATTTAACTGTATTTCCCTTAACAACGTGGCTGTATAATGCCCAGCTTCAGAAAGGTCATGCTTACTGGAAAAGTGATTTTCTATTCGGATGGACCTGTAGTCTGGGCTTGTGGTTCTGCCTTCATCCAGCAGCGTCTCCAAGTCAACTGTGTTTCAGATGCTGGCAGCAACTGGGGTAGGAGTAATTTGCTGGGCTGGGGTGTCACTCAGCAATGAGCAGCGGGTGACAGCTGTGATCGAAAGGGACGTTTATTTGCCTTTAGGATGGAAGAGACGTGATGCTTCTTGTCAAATCCCATATTTGCAGATCTAGGCTGTAAGGCAATAAGGCAGAGGTCATGGCAAAAGGTCAGACGAAGGCAGAGCTCTGCCCAGGCGAGCGTTTGCCCGGGTGCTGCGGTGGCACGATCACGACGTCTGTCAGCTTCACCTTCCTCAGTCTGCTCCCCTTAACAGCTCAAGTGGTTTTGCCAGTAGTGGCTTATACGCCATTTCAACACGTGCACACTTGCTTTTAGACCTTGGTGATGTTTTACACCACGAGAGTTACTCAGAAGGCCAAGGGATGCTTCAAGTGGTGTTCTCTCTGGTTTGATGGTGTCCCACATGGGTTGTCGCTGCTTTGGAGGCCTCTTTGAGAACTGTGGGTGTGCTCCCTCTCTGAAATATAGGTATGAGTATGGATTTTAAAAATGGATTTAAACGTCTCTCTCTTTAAATACGGTTGCAGGTCAGTTTGAGCAGTTGAGCTCTGGTGGTCATCATGGACAGAAGCAATGTGAGCTAGAAGTGAGCACCCGCTGTGGGCCATAAGGGACTGCCACGACCTGCTGCGCTGCCGTAAACATAGAGTTAAGGCAGGAGACTTAAATGGATCAGAGAAACTCAGGTGAGGGACTTCCATCCCTGGGGAGGTGAATAGTGCTGGGCTGCAGCCGAGTGCCTGCCCCTTCCTGGGGCGGGATAAGGGTTGAGTCCTGGGTCTCAATCCCACCTCTCCTACTGCCAGTGATACCGTGGCCTCGCTGCAAGGTTGTGGTGCTCATGCAAGACCTTCCCCTGCCCTTTCCTTCTCTGGCCCTGCCTGTGCCGCTGGAAGCTGCTCTTTTTCAGCATTTTTGTGGAAAAACCAAGCCTGCAGTTTACAAAGACCCGCTCAGCTCCTCTTTTCCCATCAGTAAACGCGTATAAACCAGCACTTCGCACCATTACACCTCCTTAGAGATGCAGAAAACACATAGGTTGTTTGTTTTCACGTATACCTACCTAATTGATGGGTTGAGAAAGGGGAGGCGGGAAGAGAACTTCAGCCCTATTAAACTGTTGGGAATTGCGTGTGGTAGATTAGAAGTGTTTGTATTATAAATACTGCCAGGAGCTGAGGCGGCAAGTGAGCTGGCTCTCAGCATCCGGGATAAAACCACTGGCGGTGGTGGAGCCCTTTATAAACATTTGCATTTTTCAGGATGCAGGGGATAGCTAATCCAAACTACATGCCTGGAATTTAGCTCCCGTGGCAGGCGGTGGTGTTGTCTCTGTGCTGGGATCAGGACCTCGGGGAACAGGGCCGGGATGTGCACGCATCCCTTCCTTGCCCGCCCGGTCCTATTTTCCAGAGGAACTGCTGGCAAGCTTCTCCCTGGCTGTAAATAACTGCAATCTTTACAGGTGGATTTTTAAATCTAGAATTGAGCTTTGCAGCTCCAATCTATTTATATACGGTGTGTGGGGCAGAAGTATATTCATGTGAAATTTTTCAGGGACCAGAGAAATTCATGGCTTTGTTTATAGATGCGCAAAAGAAAAAAGAAAAACAGAAACAAAGGACACCCATACTTTAATTTTTAGCCCCCACTTTATTGCCTCACACCACGCTAACACTTAACCCGAGGGAGGGCAGCTGAAGCAGACCAAAACAAGCGACTGAAAAGCCACGTTCATATTTCTCAGGTACCACTGATGGGTTTTTGTTTCTCTGGGAGTGGGGCTGAATCCTGCAGGGTCATGACACCTGCGGAGAAAAGCTCATTTATTATGGAAAAGAGGACCAAACAGATCCCACTCGGTCTCCTCTTCATTTCAGGGGGTTGCAGTAAAATTCGGGTGGACGTAACCTCCTTTTGCAGCCTTTCACTTTTATCCTGACAGACAGACCTGACACTGCGTGAGCTCTCCTAGGCGAGAGATTTCTCCCTATGCTTCTCCCCAGACCCACGTCCTTAATTGTGGGCTGCTGCCCCCCACCCCCCACCTCCCGCTCAGGCCAGACAAGCAGTCGAGGGCATTTTGGAGAGTTGTCAGGTGGATTGGGCCGTGCTAAGTGAAGTGTGCAAGGAGGAGAGCGGAGGAAAGAAAAATACCAGGGCTGCGTGCCAGTTCTTCAACCTGCGGTAGGGTGACAACCTCGCAAGGGCGGCGGAGCTAAACATGGCTAAATCGGATCCTCTGGGGTGGTGACTCTCCACTTGTCATCCCCAGCACAGAGCTGAACTCAGCCTGGCCGCCTGCAAAGCCGGAGGAGCGTGTGCGTGGATTAGCGATTACCTTTCCCCTAATA
>VXBO01002398.1:22161-114212 GCA_013400135.1 Rhinoptilus africanus
GGCCGGGGAGGGGGGGACAGGGGAGGATGCTGGGGGCTGGAGGGGTGCCAGCAGTTCGGAGGGAAAGGTTAGAGTTGACACACTCTGACACGAGAGTGAAATGCGCTCCGACAACAAAGAAAACCTGGAGGTTGCAGCTAAACAGACACAAAAGCTTGCGGGCGTCTTGCGGGCCAGAGAAACGCAGGGACTCATGGGTTTTATTTTTCCTTTCCTTTTTTTTTTTTTTTTTAGGAAAAGTTCTCCAATCTTCCCCATAGCCGGTCAATATTCCCACACTGCTCAAACCCGCCTAAACGAGGGAGGGATTATTCAATCATCGCCTCAAGTGATTAACGCCCCGGCGCTGCTGCCGGCGCTGCGCCCAGACGTGCCGGAAAGTCCCCCCTAAAGCCCTGCATCACCCAGAACCACCTCGGCCACGGCCCCCACTCACGCGTGGGGCGCTGAAGGACACCCACCCACCAGGAGCCCTGCCTGCCTGGCCTCCCCTACCCCAAAAAATCTCACCCCTGAAGCAGTACCACCAGGTCCCCTCTGGCACAGTTTGAGCCGGGGCTTCCTTGGCAGCCAGGCTGCGGGATGCTGGAGGGAGCGCGATAGGTTCCCAGCTTCTCTTGGGCTTTGGCTGCCTCCCCGCACAGTGTCTGCCCCCCACAACGACTCTGGAGGGTGGGCCGGGACCCACTTTTGCCTCCCCAGTTTGCCCATGGCCAGGAGCAGAGGCAACCTTCCCCATCCCGGGGAGGTGCAACCCCTGGTATGGGCCACCCTGTCCCTGGTTGTCGCCAGGGTCCTGGCTGCCTGTGAGGTACCCTGGGGACCTCCTGGAAGCGAGACCGGTGGCAGCAGGTGGGCAGGGATGCCTGGGTCCCAGCCACCTGCCTGGCATGACATCAAGACGTTCGAGCTGTGGTGGCACAGCATGGGACATCCTGGATGAAGAGAAGGATGTTTGGTGCTGAGCAGAGGGTCCACATGCAGGTTTGGTGCGGGGTCGGTGTTGTGGTTTGACCTGTCACAGCCATTCGCTTGCTCCCCCTCCAGTGGGATGGGGGAGAAAACTGGAAAGAAAGGTAAAAACTTGTGGGTTGAGATAAAGAAAATTTAATAGGACAGAAAAGGAAGGGAATCAGAATCACAGAATGGTTTAGGTTGGAAGGGACCTTAAAGATCATCTAGTTCTAACCCCCCTGCCATGGGCAGGGACACCTCCCACCAGACCAGGCTGCTCAAAGCCCCATCCAGCCTGGCCTTGAACACTCCCAGGGATGGGGCATCCACAGCTTCTCTAGCCTCATAGTGAAAGCATCTCATACTCTCGTGGCGAAAAAGTTCTTCCTGATATCTAATCTAAATCTACCCTCTTCCAGTTTGAAGCCATTACCCCTCATCCTATCACTACATGCCCTTGTAAAAAGTTCCTCTCCAGCTTTCTTGTAGGCCACCTTCAGTACTAGAAAGCTGCTTTAAGGTCTACCCAGAGAAAAAAAAAGCTGATGCGCAGAATGAAATTGCGTACCACTTTCTGACCACTGCCCAGCCATTCCCTGAGCAGCAGCCGACACCCCCTAGCCAACTCCCCTCAGTTCTGTTTTTCAGCATGACATCATACGGTATGGAATAGCCCTTTGGCCAGTTTGGGTCATCTGTCCTGGCTGTGTCCCCTTCCAGCTTCTTGTGCATCTCCAGCCTACTCACTGGCAGGGCGGTGTGAGGAGCTGAAAAGTCCTTGACTTAGTGTAAGCACTGCTCAGCAACAACTAAAGCATCAGTGTATTATCAACATTATTCTCATCCTAAATCCAAACCACAGCACTATACCTGCTACTAGGAAGAAAATTAACTATCCCAGCCAAAATCAGGACAGTCAGGTACCACTTTTCCAGTTTGTGTGCTGTCCTCATGTACACCGACTGCTGCCTGCATCGTCATGGTCAACCCTCTGGTCACGACTGCGGTGTGAATGGCTGGTGCTGGCTGGGGGTCCTCACAAGCAGAAGCAGAAAGAGCAGCTCAGTCCTTCCCATCCCCAAACTGCATTTATATCCACTTCAGTCCTTCACATGCATCTTGAAGCTGTTTGAAAGGCATTTCTGCTTTGAATGCTGCAAGCTGCAGTAAAGTCATATCTACTTTCACAGTTGACTATTTGAATGTAGGATGTATTTCCAAGAGTCCTCCATTCTTGATACTTAAAAAGTCCCAGACCAGATTGTCACAGGATGGGTGATGTTAATCACCCCTTTCCAGCCCACCTGCACTCTCCATGGACACCCAGTTGCAAGCTCTTTGTCAATGGGCTCTCCTGATCCCACAGATGCTACATGACAACCACTGTGGGCTCCTTACAGACTTACTGTTGGTCTTGTCTTTGGATGCCTCCTGAGAGCAAAGATAAACCTGCTGCTTTCTGGGTTACTGCAATCAAGAGAAAGATTCATAAACTGTGGGGAAAGTGCAAACCAGCCATGCCATGTGACTAGAGAGAACAGAGCTCTTTTCTTGTGCTTCAAAAGTGCAATGGTTATGAGCAGCTCAGCATCATGGTTTTGTCTTGTTCCCTGCTAAACCGGCCATCCCAGACATCTGCCTTGATGGGCCCCCTGAGGACTGCTGGCTAGGACCCATCTCTGCTAGCCCAGAGGGCTTGGCTTTCATCAGTGGTCAGAAACTGCAGTGGCACACGTCTCCCAGCTTGGTGCACTCCCTTGAAAAAGCCCTTTGCAATCACATCTGTGCTTTCCAGGGGAACCCAGTTGCAAACTCTGTGGCAATGGGTGCTCCCAGTCCCCAGGGTTCACCTACCTGTCCTAAAGGCGAGCTTTGCAAAAATGGCACCGATGGTCAGGTCCCTACAAGACCAAGAAGGCTGTCCTCTGAATCCTCAATTTATAGACCCAGGACTGCTTTACCAAAGCTTCTACAGAAATCTGTCACATTGGTCTTGTTCTGTGATCCCCAGACTAGGACTTAAGCGGATGCCAAAGCTCATTTTGGGGTACGGGTTATGTCTGTCCACCCAAGGACTTCATGGGCTGTTGGGGGTGGCCACTTGCAGTTACCGCCATTATGTCCACCACCTTCTCGTGAGAGCTTTGGGGGTATTAACAACTGCTTTGCTGTGGCTCTAGGAAAAAATTTAAGAACTGCATAACATGTGCAGTCTTAATGCTCTGTCTGCCTTTTTGGTTTTGAGGAAAAGGGTAAAAATTGGTGCCCACTGAGGAATACCAATGGGAGTTTCCAGAAGGAATATAGGTGCTCCTTGTGGGTTATGGGAACCTAGGTCTCCATTGCTGCTCCTGCCTCAACAAAACCCACTTCTGAACAGAGTCAATACATTTATTCGTGCTTCTTATGGCCAGCTTCAATGAGTGCAACTGCATCTGACCTGCTAGGCCTGCCCTCGAAGACTTAAAATGTAGTAACCGACCAGTCTTCATGTATCTTCCAAACTGATGTCTGCTCTGTGGTATTACGAAGTCGAGTGAAGCAGCCAATGTGCTCCCTGCTTCTTACAGGCTGAGCTATGATGGGAGCAACAAATCTGTTTGCTTTGAATCCCTCAGCCACTATCCAAAAGCTTTCATGATGCCTTGCATTTTAATTAAGAATAATCTCTTTAAATGGTGACACTAGCAAAGAGGTCTCTTCATCACATTCAACCTCCTGTACCATAAAACTCAACATTTCTTATGAGTTGTGCTTCATTGAGCCAAGTGCTGGTCTTTTGCAGAAGAGTTTGATGGGAATTGTCTGTGTCCAGCCCAGTCCTTTGACATTTGGAAAACACTAGACCCATGTTACATATGTGCTGCTGGTGACATTATTCAATGGAGAAGCTGCCTGGAACCAAGTGCCACCTGCAGAATTTGTTCTTTGTCTGAGCTGGAACTCAGCGCTTGGGCACAATGCCGTTGTCGCCAAGGACCTCACTTGTGAAATAAAATATTTATAAACCCTTAATTATCTTAGTCAAGATAAAAGTTTGGGGTTTACCCTCCATTGTTTACTACTGGGTACTTTAAATTAAATTACAGCTGAAAATCCCATATTCATAGACCTTAAAAAAACTAGTGGAAACGGTGCCTGATGCAAAAGTGTTTAGGAACAGGGGCCTTCACAGCGACTGTAGCTTGATCCATATCAATAAGGACACCGAATGGAAAACCATGTTTTAGGATTATGTACCACCTCAAATAGCTGGTCGCACTTTTTGGTTTACTGAGGACTCCAGCCCAGCAACAGTCCATCCATTCACTGCTCAAACAAGATTACTACTGAGAACCTGGGACCTGATCCCCCTCAGGTTTTGATTTTTTTTTTGTTTGTTTGTTCATTTTTGAAGATCTGCCTCTAAGTGGCAAACAGACCCAGCGTACTGATGTGAGGTCATTTCTGGCCTTTGTCCAGTCTCTTCTACACAAGTGCCCCATTTCCTTCTGTGTCTGGAGAAAAACGACTTTCCTTGGTCCTATGTTGTGGTTGTCAAACTGTGCGCTTTATCCTCCAGCCTTGGTGGTCCCCTGCAGCACTCATTGTTGCTCTTTAGCGAGAACCATGCAAATCCTTGAAGGTGGCAGCCGTTTCGTTTCCAAGCTTTCTGCCTCTCTGATGGCCCAAGCCCTCTACGTTACTTCCCTGGCACCACTCTTGAACTAGAAGCATACCTGGAGAGGTGCCACAGGAGAGGAAAAGCTGACAGCAGTGGGTATGGACAGGAAGCTCCTGGTATTCTACCTGGAAACAGGTTCTTGTCAGTAATGAGACAATCTGTATTCAGCCTCGTTACCAGCTGCTGTGCAGGGACTGAAGTCTGTTGAGGCCAAGAGACCGCCGAGGTCAAAGTGTGGTGGGAAGGCTGGGGGCATTCAGGGTGGGATGGAGAGCAGGGGGTGGCAGCCTGGCCGGTATTTGTCACTTTTGCCTGCGCAGCTGGTTAGCCGGTAGCGGGCACTGGCTTTGGTATGTGCTGGTGAGGTCACGTCTGTGGCAGGAGCAGGGCAGTCATCAGAAGACCCAGAACAGGTCATGTCTGTCAGCAGCCCTCACACGAGTGGGGCATGTGCTCCTGAGGTTACTCTTCCCTGAGCAACTCATTGTCCAGCAGCAGACCTAGGACCAGAACACGTGGTTTTGAGATACTTTCTATTAGAGCAACTCAAAGGACAGCCGATGGCAGGGGACTGGGGTATAGAGGTTGTGAGATCACTCTTCTCCGAGTAACAGATTGGCTAATGGCAAGCACATTCCTGGTGTTGTGATATCATTCCTGCTGGGAGTAGCAGGTGACAGGCCAGCAACAGGACTGTGGCCCTGCCCCATGTCCAAGGAGCTGCCTGTAGCTGCTGAGTTGCTGTAGTTTCTGGCATTGGGGTGGCTCCTGACACCAGGAGGGGCAATTTGGGAGGCCCTCGCACGGCTGTGGTGGCTGGTGCCCTGCTGCGCACCCAGACATGCTAACAATAAGAGGTGTCTCCAAAATTCATGTCTTTCTGTGCTGTTGTGCTTGGGGTGCGCCCACATGCCGCCATGCACGTTTTTTCCCCTCTTTTTTTCCCCCTCCTGCCCACAGAATGTTAAAACTTAGAGGTCTGCAGGCTGCGCTGAGTGAGGGAATGGTTATGGGTGACAAACTGTGTCACAGTGACCAGGCTTGGCATTGCCCCTTGGAAAGAGAGGCCAAGGAAAAGTGGCAATAAGTAGGGTAATGCAAACTGAACTTATGCCCTCTGAGGTCTCATCCCAGTGAAGCATGAATGAATAAATTCTTCTTTGTGTTTTCTGACGTGGTGGGAGTTTCATGGCTGCTTCCTTACACCAGTCCGTGGGTGACTGGTTTTTACTAAAATGGACAAATGTCCCCAAATGCTTGTTCCGAGGCAGCATTTGTTTCCTATCCAGTACTGTAATTAATGTCAGATACACGTGGCCTGGGATGTTCTGGCATACAGATATGATCTCTTAAGCACCACATTCCTGAAAGATGCTTTTTATTGTCAGGGATAGTCAACATTATCTAGCAAAACTGGTCTAGTCACAGCTCCCCACAAGTATATTACAGTCTTTGAGGGGCTGTGTGTTTTTTTGTGGGAGTTTTGTGGGGTTTGAGTTGGTCTCTTTTTTATTCTTCATTTTTACAGTGCTGGCTTGAATCCTGTTTGCATGATTCCAAATAAAATAAAGATCTTTTATTTCTTTTAGAAGTAGACTCCGCTCAGGACCTTTTCCTCTTGAAAACGGAGCCCCAGCAGATACTATCAAATATCCCCCAGACATACTTCTAATTTCAAGGTCTTGGGATAATCTAGAGATGTTCCCCCTTGCTGGACACCATTGTGTTGGTCAACATGAATGCAATGGCCTAAATTTCTTCATGGAGGAGGAGAGCAGGCAGTGGGGCAAGCGGGGATGTGGAGGTCCCTGCTTCTCATCCCCTGGCTTTGGAAGGGTTGCATCATGGCTGAATTCACATCTGGCTTACACTTAAAAGCATCTACACACATGCCAGCTTCCTACTGTTTATACAGCTGGGTTTTAACACACCAAGCTTGTTCTGGGCTTTTGTCTCATCATGTGGTAAAAATCTGAG
Organism: Rhinoptilus africanus; assembly: GCA_013400135.1. Lineage (NCBI taxonomy): Eukaryota > Metazoa > Chordata > Aves > Charadriiformes > Glareolidae > Rhinoptilus > Rhinoptilus africanus. The sequence goes on from VXBO01002398.1 coordinate 28,757, forward strand.
GCTTGTTGGTATTTCTTTTGGCGCGCTACCTCGCAGGTTGCGATATCTGAAAATGTGCGGCGTTTGTGTTGGAGGAATACCCTGTCCACATAGGCATCCCAGCCCTTCTGGTTTCAAAGTACCAGCTTTTTTTATACCCATATATTTATATTTTTTATATATTTATACACATCCATACAGTTATATACATCCATATAGAGATATATATATGTGTATACATATACACACATTTAATCGAGCAGGTCTGAGAGAAGAAAAGGAAACGTCTTATTCCAACACAGATATGCATATCATCTTGTCTGTATCAACTAGAACTCTACCGTGTGTGTAGTTTCAGCTCAGCTTTGGCAAAGTAATGGAAAATGGTGAAAGTTAACAGCTGAAGTATTGACCCTCGCTTCTGTCAGAAAGGGAACACAATACGATGCAACCTGTCCAAGGTGTCCTTGGGCATGCTGGAATGAAGTATCTGAGACAGCAAGTAAGGAAAGCAAGTCGACTTCATCAACAGGAAATACTTTGTTGAAAATGTGAAGCTAGAAGTTGGGTTAAGAGAGTCAAAGCATAAAATTACGTGGCTCATAATTTGTAGAAAGAAAAAGAACAATGATGGACATCAATAAACTGAAATATTTGGTAGATGAGACCCCATGAGAAGTAGGACTGAAGGAAAACAAAGTTCAGGTAAGTTAGCATTTCCTTTGAAGAAATTATCATGAAATTCTCATTAGCTATTTCACTAGGAGAGGATGGATAGGAAATGTTGTACTAGACCAAGTAAACGTAAAGTGGAAGCATCCAAAGGGGGGAAAGTTGATCGTGATGCCTACGGTAGTCAGTGAGTAGGAAAGAAATACCATGGAGCTGCAGGGGCAAAAGGAGAAGGGCCAAGGCATAAAATGAGATACAGCCTGCAAATGACATAAAGAAAAAAATAATGTTCCATGAGTATTTATCTTCTCATGACAACCAGCAAAGGGTGGCCTGCTGGTAAATGAGCCACTGGGAAGCCAGCAATAGGTGGTGTCAGTAAAACAAAAACACTCTATCTTTGGGATTTTTTGTTCCAGCCTTACCCGTGTCACCACTGATGAACGTTTTTTAGGTTGACAGTGTTCATCTCAGCAACCGGAAGGTCGAATTTAGGGTGGAAGAAGAAGACAGCAGGATATTTTCTGCTAGACTGGATCTGAGGGAGCTCACAGAAACAGGCATTTAGCTGTTGGCAATGTTTTCTTGAGAACTGGTGGTGACTGGGGGAGGTTCTTGAAGGCCAAGAGAGGATAACCAGAGAGCCTGTATTTGAAAAAAGGCAAACCAAGGGGGCCAAAGAGCTGTAGACCAGTCAGTCTACTTAGCACATGGAAAAATGCTGGAAGAAATAATCAGGCAAATTATTTATGAGTGTCTAGAATATAGCACAGAGATAAGTAACAGCCAACAGGGATTTGTCAAGAAAAAATCATGTCAAACTCACCTTATTTCCTCCTATGACAGGGCAATAAGCCTTGTGGAGAGGCAATGAATATCATATATCTTCACTCAGTGAAGGTTCTGACGCCGTCTCACGCCACTTGTTCCTGAAGATGCCACAGGAATGCGGACTGGGAGAGGGACAAATCTGCCCACCCGCTGTTAACCATGCTGTTAACTGGAGCTGTTACCCGTGGCATCCTATCCCCGTAGTGGGAGGCACTGAGTGCCTGCTGGCGTTTTTGTGAATCCCTTTGGGATGGGCGAGGGAGGGCAGAGGGGTGAAGGAGAGGAGAGGTGGGAAGGCAGAGGTTCAACACGCTTGCAGCAGGTGATGGGGAGAGCTGCAGATAGGGTGATGTGATTCAATAAGGACAAGTGCAAAGGACTCTATTCCTTTAGGTAGGAATAAATGGCGCACATCCCAGTTGAGGAACCACTAGTGAAATAGCAGATCAACAGGAAAAAAGGATCCACTGGGATTCAAGGTCATCACAAGCTGAACATAAAGCACAGTTGGGGGAAGAGCAAGCGCCTCACTAGGTGAGGAGGTGGAGGGAATCATGGGCGAATGAGGCTTGCAAGGCAGTGTCTGCCCCGTTTGAGCACTGCTGTTCAAGAAAAATATGGGTTAATTGGGTAGAGTTCCACAGAAAGCACTGAGGGTGATGTGAGGTCCAGGGACCATGTCCTGCACGGGAGGGTGGAAAGAGCAGGGTTTATTTTGGCTGAGGCTCCCCAGATGGTGGATGAGGGAAGGAGGGGGGTGAGGTGATGCTCTCCCTGCTGCAGACAAAGCCAGCAGCCATGGCTGCGTGGCAAGAAGGGACCAGGAGGTTGGAAATTAGGGAGATGGGTGGTGAAGGTGCAAAGTGCTGGAAGAAAGCTTGTGACCTGGAGGGGTGGTGAGCTGGCCTCTGTGGGGAAGAGTTCGGGCACAGCTGATGCTGCAGGGAGGTCCACGAGGCTCCTTCCAGACCTTGTTTCGGGGGGGGGAGAGTTAGGGAGATGGGGTGGGTTTTTTTCTCTAAAGTTTTCCCTTCAGCCTGGGCTTTGTGCCACACGGGGATGCTCTCCTGAAATCAGAGGAGGCTTCTGCTGCCTCGTCAGCATTCGGAATACTCTTCTGTCGACGTGCTGAAACGAGACCTGCGTTAATCAGCACAACAGGGAGATAATTAATTATTCCCAGCACCTTCTCAATAGAAATGTTAGAAAGGAGGGATAAACCATCCCTGCTGCCCCCCTGTAATCCTGTGCCACGGCTGGCTTTATTGGCTCTAAGGGGAAAAGAGGCCCATTTGCTTTCCCGCTGATACGACGTTAAGCATGCTCACTTCACAGGCGCGTGCAGATGAAAGTGTAATTGCATGGAAGGTGAATTGATTGCAATTAACCTCGGGACTTGGCCTCGGGCTGGGGTGTCCCACCTTCCTCCCTGGGAAAGTGCCATCAGGGGCATAATGCACGGCTGATGAATACGTATATCATGGCATGAAACACATACGTTACGGGAGAAAGTACATAAATCATCTAGGAAAACATGTATTATACCGAAATGATCAAATTATAAATGAAGCACATAAATCATGAGATTACACCATTGGATTGTATCAGGGACCATAAATTATATAGCGAAGCCCGAGGTTCACCAAGAGGTTCACAGAATAATGAAATGGGACTGGTATGACTTAAGGAAAATGCTGTTATCTCCATGAAATGCAAACGCAAATATCCAGCCCGACCCGCATGTATTTTTGCAACATCTTCTATCAGAAAGACTCACAACAATAGGGCCAGTTAAGCACAATAAGCCCCAAGGAAGCCTCCCCTGCCGAAGCAAACAACGATTACACATTAAAAAGCATGTTTGAAAGATAAGTTTGTAAGGAAGATAAAAAGTCTCCAGCAGGGCTGACAGTTGGACGGTGAAGCTGCTCCGAAGGTTGGTGACATGCGAGCAAGCTGAAAAAGCCTGGCTGCTAAGTGCGAAAAGTAGGAAGAGTTATTCTGTGAGCAGCCGCTTGATTTCCTATTGATGGAGAGCGCGGGGTGCTGGGGCTGGTGGGGCGCTCGGGAAATGGTAGCTGGAAATGGGCTCAGCAAGGCGCTGCCTTGCAGCTGCAGCAAGGCAATTAAAAGTTAACATGAAAAAAATTCAAATCAATACGCTCTACAATTGGAAGCCAGTGGAGTTCAGGGCAAAAAAAAGGGGGGGAAAGGGATATTGAGTACAGTCATTTCGTACCTGATCTTCTGCCACTCTTTGCTTTTGTTGGTCTATTTTCCCTTCTTTTCTCACCCCCCCCAAGTAATTTGCTTTCTGACCCCCTCCCCTAGGTTGGCTGTTCAAACAGATACAATTCATCAGAAGAAAGGCCAGTCCAATAAAATACACAGTCTTCATTTTTTTTTTTTTCTCCAAAATACAGCTTTGTCGCTAATCAAACAAGCAGCCGTGAAAGAGATCGGCTGCCGGGATCCCACCTAATGGGACGAGTCAGGGTTTTGGGGTTTTTTTTCCCCCTTCAGTCAGTGTGTGTCAGTGAATGTTGGTGCTATAGCATAACTCCAGGATTTACACTCGTTCCCAGCATTGCTGAGCTGGGGTTACGGTTGGTACGTGCATACTAGGGGATTCCTTAGTCGTAAACAAAGCGTTTGACCCGTTTCATTCCTCAGGGCAAGCGCGAGCTGGAGCCAGCTGAATTTATGCACTGGGAACGGCTGGTTTATGGCTGACCCTGGAGGGGCACTGACTCAGCCTATTTCTGGCTGCTAATAAGGATGCAGATGTCTCAGGTGGGCAGCAAAATGCACATTTAAGGGAGAGTGCCTAAAATGTTTCATAGTACGTAGACATCATTTTTAATTAGCAAGCATACCAGATGCATCACCCAACAATACACAGCAGCAAAATCCTTCTTCAGTAGCAAAACTGGCTTCAAGTCAGATGCTCAGCTCCTGTAAGAGAGGGCTCCCCGCTAATTTATTCTCAGCGATCTTGGGATGGGAACCTGGGTTTGTATCATGGGAAAATAAATACACTTTCGAGGAAAGAATGGGTTTTGGACTGCTAATCCCTGGGAGGGGGAGGGCTGCGCTCAGTCTCCTAACCAAAATAAGTTGGTTAAAAATAAATAAATGGTTGAGCCTGCTAGGTATGAGCATAATCATTTTACTATATGATCTATGCGTTTCATTAGTTGAGGCACACATTTCGCTATAATAAATGTGCTCCAGCAAATGATCTATGCATTTCTTTCTGGAATGTATGTGTTTCACTGGAAAAGGTATGTGTTCATCAGCTATGAGTAATGCTCCTAACGGCACCGCATTATATTGCTCGGCTGGTATCAGCGCAGCATTACACATCCATTCCCTCGTGGCCGCGGAGACGCCAATTCGGCAAGACAGCACATATCAGGCCCTGTCACTCCTGTACGGCGATGCTGCGCGGGCCAGAGGGCTGCGGCGCCGAGGGAGCTGGAATGGCGGAGGGGAAGCGGGAGGGCTGGTGTGCGATACCTGCCCGCTGGGCACGCATTTGAAGCGCGAAAAGCAGAGGAGGTGGTTGCGATGGGCAGGCCGGGCTTTGGCAGCACATATGAGGGGTGACCCTCCCAGGGATGCAGCAGGGGATGCAACCAGAGGTTCACCCACACTCGCTGTCCTCAAGTGCTCGGTGATCCTTTCTGGTCGCCCGGCAAAGAGTATGGTGACTTATTTTGCTTCTCAGGCTCACTCAGTCCCTGCAGAGTCATCCCCATCACTGCTCCAAACTTTGAATTTCCTCCTCACGTTCCTTAGCATCACTGCCGCCTTTTGGAAATGGCCCCTGCCAGCGGCCAAGGCAACTAAAACTACGCGAATAATTGAGAAAAGGTTTCCTAACTGCTAGATAATCAATCCCCTCCCCCAGTGAGACTCCTCGCCCATTACAGCATTGTTATTCACTTGTAATGACATCGCTTATTACAGCAGAATACATATTAGTCTTGGCTATAGGACTAATGATTTGTATCTGAGCCTTCATTTTAAAATCACTTTTCATCAATACCTTCATTTTTATAGATACAGCTTTATATAATCCATTACACATATTTCCCTTAACTGACCTATTTTGCTGTACCCTGCATCTATCACTGTAGATGCTATTCTGCTCTTCCGAAAAAATCCTGCCTCTTCTACTTTTGTGTTCATTAACATGCTCAGAAGCTGCGGTTACATGTATTTTTGTATTATCTTGTAGTTTTTTCCCTTCCATCTGAAAAGAAATGTTGATTCTGGAGAGGATTGTAAAATCTGAATGAATCTGAATTAATTAGGAGCTCTATTGATGTTACGTAATGCCTGTTTCAGTTTACCCAGTATATGTTTTCTGATTAGTTCCACTATTTTTTTCTCTTTCTCTCTCTCCTTTTCTCTCTCTCTCTCAAAATTAAACATTTCATAGCGTGTCATTCGGTAGCAGCAGTTTTAAAGGAAACCATTTCTGATGGAACTAGTTCAGCACTGAAATAGGGCTGAGTGTAGATCACGCTCCAAATTGGGTCAGCCGGGAACACTGGAGACCATTAGGAAACCTGGAGTGGCTGTTTTCCACGAGGGAATAAATATTTTGGGTCAGGTCCTCAGCAAGTATAAGTTAGAATAGGTCACCAATTTATAAGCAGCTCTGAATATAGGTTGTTATATGCACCTCGGTAATGCGCCAGTCACCGAGCAACAGTATCATCATTAAGGGCCTCGTTAAGAGTGGTAATGATAGACCCTTTTGCCTGTGAGTTTGGGAAGCTTCAGTGTCATGGGTGAGCCTGGCATTCTGGATGCTTTCATCACCCCTTGGCATCTGTGTTGGTGTGGTACCCGTGGGCTCCAGGGAGGGAGAGACCCTCCCTGTATGTGGTCCCGGCCCAAACGACTCAAAGCAGGGAGGAGAAGGAGGCTAGGAACGTGTGGATCGACAATCTCCAGCCCAGAGCAAGGGTGTCATGGGGTCTCACATCACTTTAGCCCACCTCCTGGTGTTGATGCAGCTACCCCTGGAAGGACCTTCTCCGTGCTCTGCAGCTCCATGCCGGTCTCCCCGGTGGAGGGGCACCTGGCTGGAGCAGAGCAGGCTCCTTGGAGCCAAACCTCAGGTCCCACGCTTGTACAGGTGGGCACGGCATGGACATGCCTGAGGGTGTCTCCAGGCCCTGCGTGACAGCTTTGGGCCCATGGCTGTAGAGCTCAATATGGGCTGTGAGGGGAGAGTGAGGCTGACGATGCTGGTGAACGTTGCAGCCACTGTTGTTGATGGGCATACCCTGGGTCCGCCACGGGCCTGCAGCACCCTCCTTCCCTCTTGAAAAGATGATGGAAGACGGTCTTGCTTCTTCCCCAAACAGCACAGCTCCTAGCTTTCCTCCTCCTTCAGTTTTTTTCCCCGTCTTATTTCATTCTGGGCTTGCGGGGCATGTCAGGATACCTGCCAAATATTTGCTGAATCAGGACTATGATTTGTGTGCTGGCTTCTCCGTACTCATTTGCTGACTATAAATTTTTGCGTAGACTCTGGGACATGCTTTTTTAATTTGCTGTGAATTGCTGTATCCTTTTCAGATGTTTTTGCTACCATAGCATTATGTGTATGAAATGAAGTTCAAAGAACACTGGTGAGGAGAAGATAGGCTGAAGCATTACTTTGGCTTATAAAACATCTATAGGTTTTGAAAATAAAAGAGTAAGGGGAGGGGGTGGGGGGAATCAAATTATACAGACAACCACAAATCCTAAATTACTCTGGTGTTTTGGTCATCAGCTTCAACCCCAATGGAGAGATAAATCAGTTTGCAGGAGCTGCAGACATCTATCTGAGTCAGGGCCAGAGCAGCGTGACTGGCGAGGCACGGTAAAAGTTAAGCGGTTGCTATCACAGGAGGTTTCCTGAAGGCGCGGAGGGATGGGGGAAGGACAAGGAGGAAATGAATCCATAAAACAATGTTCTAAGTTAGCCTGCCATTTTTATGAATTCAAGCCTATATGCGGTGCCTGACATTTGCGAACTTGATGTTCTCCCGCCTGTTTCCAATCTCTAAAAGTAAGGCAGAACGAAGGAGGCTGCAGTTGTCCGAACCTACTTTGTTTGTTGCAGTCAGCTGCTTCTTATTAGAATGTGATTGAATGTGCGTGGCGGCAGTAAAACTAATAGCTTTATGTTCCTTTAATCTCAAATGGAAGCTAAACTTGGTTTTCCAAAATGTTAAAACCAGCTGTGATCTAATACAAGATTCTTGAAGGCTGTAATGCTGGGCTTTTGTCAGGGTAGAAAATCTTTAGTAATAGTGTCCCAGATTGTCACAATAAAGTATTTACAACATTTTTTAATTTTTTAAACCATGTAAATCATATTGTGTAAGCTACATTTGGGCTGCCTCTCGCTGCAGTTTCCTTTACTGGTTTACTTTATATGCAGTTAATTTTGGAATATATCTTCAGAGATTCTCAAAATAGCCTAAATTATTAGTGCCTTGCTGTTATCTTTTTTGCTGTGAGTCTACAAGGAACGGCCTCGATTGGTTAATGATTGTCTAATATTTGTCACAGGCCATCTTTTCTGCAAATCCATTTTCCATGTATGATAATCACACCCTATTGTAGACCTACGGCCGCAAAGGGGTTGAACAACATACTCGACGTATCCATGTAATGTGTGGCATTCTCATGCCAAATGATTTCACACTACTATCAGTGCCAAATATATTCCTGGCTTTAAATGCTGTTTTTCCCTTCATTGTGCATACAAGCTCTGCTTTCCTTGCCCTAACTCAGTGTTTGGAGTGGCTAATGACGGCTGCTGATGATGCATTTTAATACATCTAATGGGCCAATACATGTCTAAGATGCTACCTGCATTCTGTTCTTCCCTCCATGTCAAACAGTGGGCAGACAAAGGCAAACAAGAATTTTTTGTTTTTCATCTCAGGATTGGTGACGCTATACCAAATGTTGGTGGGGTTAAGGTAGAAGCCCTTTGGGAGAAATTGGTTCTTGTGGAAATGTCTGCAGAGGTCCTTTCCCTGGCACCTACTCCAGGCACTCTCTGTGGTTTGAGGTCTCTCGGCAGAAGTTTAGATTTTGAAGGCTTTAAGCACAACCCTAGAGAAAAGCTTGGAAATGGCACCAGCTGTATGGCAATTTCCAAGTCGTATTTTGGAAACATAAGTACAGGCCGACCTTCCTACCTTTCAGGCATTTGGGGGGTGAGTGAATGTAGAAAGAGAGAGGAAGAGACTGTGGGATGATCACCAGTCGCATCAACCGTTTTCCTGCTGATACCGCTTGTTTCTCTAATTTCTTTTACACGTAACATTATGGAAGGATAAAGTGTTCCAGAACTCCTTTGTGAACTACTCTAATACATCATTTGTAAGGACTGCTTAGTAAAACCTTATTGATTGCACCTCAAACCTTCATAGACTAATATCACAGCTGAAAACTGTGATTTATGAAAATTTTTGAGTAGTAAGTAATACTAATAGGTCAGGGGTTTATGGGACAAGTCCACAGAAGAGTGAACAAAATAGGGTTTTCCCTGCCTGAACCAAGAGTACGTAGGAAAAAGATATCATTGAGGTCTTTGTCACTAGAAAAGAATTGACAGTGCACAAGTAAACTGTCTGGGACTTTTACAGGTGGTGTATGGGGTTCTCCACCATTATAGAAAAAAACCTCTGTGTTTAAAGCTTGCCACTTGCTGCCTGAGCAAGAAGATGTGTGACCAAGGAAGCACCTGTAAGAGGAAACTGCGCCATTTCAGACCTCAGAGATGGTTGCTGTTGGGAAACCAGCCCATGCCCTCTCCTGGTTGGTTTCCCAAAGGAAAAATTGCCAGACGATCACACATGTTTGGGGGTGAATGTCTGAAAACAGGTCATCTCGAAAAAGAGATTTCCATAAATTCAGGGTCTCTCGAGGGTGGTGGTTATTCCAGAGGGGCAGAGTGGGGAAGCTGAAGGGCTTGAGAGAGCAGCAGCTATGTCTTCACAGCTAGAAGTTTCACCATGATCCCAGTTACCACCACTGATGGATTACTCAAGCTAAACTTCCTTTACGTATTACAGCATTATTGTCATTATTATTATTATTATTAATCATCATAATCATCATCATCATTAATTTTGAGGAAGCAACTGTAGAAGTCACATATATGTACCCCACAATTAGTATTTTAACAAGATTTAAGCCTTCGACATGAGGACAAAGCGGAGAAATTTATTGGGCTGCTCTTTTATAAAGCCATTGAGGCCTCGTATCAAAAGCTCTCTCGCATGTGAAAAGCAAGAACAAGGCTTCAATTCCACGGACCTTTCTAAGGGTGGAAAAAACCCCACCAACAGTCCTCAGGGTCTGCTCATAAAATTTGGGCTGCATGTTCATGGCAAGACTGCAGAGCTCCTGTTACACCCCGTTTGGTGTCTGAAATACCATTTGAAGCATGAAGCTGCTCCAAAAACATACGGTTACGTCACAGTAATCAAGTACAATCAAATCCAAGCTTGCAATTTGCAGTTGCATTTGGGTGGGGTTTTTGTATAAGCAACCATATCGTACCAGTAACGCGGGTTGATTAATTCAGGGGATAACATGATGCTACGTTAGCCTTCCAGCACAGTTGCTGCCTGGGTTTCCTCCAAGAGGAACCCCACATAATTAACATGACTCTCACCCTTTCACTTTTAACATGCTTCCTAATTAAGCTCTCCAGGATCTGAACTTCACTTTCTGGCCGCAGTGGCTGCAAAATGATTTATTCCCTGATGATGGTCACTAGCGCCAACCTCGCTGTCAGGGAAGCACGCTGATGCATTTAACTCTTTGAATTATCTTATCCCTTCTCCTCTCCTGATTAAGTACAGAGGTCTGGCACAAAAACATACATTTCGAAGCCGGATTGTCAATGTGCAAATGTATCTGTAGGATATCTCTTACCCATTTACATATAATGGACCTATATATAAGAAATGATAAGGATGCATATAAAAAGACTTTGACCTGTAATTAGCCCACCTTGCTTTTTAAAAAAATCTTAATGTCAATCCATTTGCAGATTAATTAAACCTAACAGATGTAATGAAATGCAAAGAGAGCCGATCGCTTTGAGAGATTTAATATTGATTTGTAGGCTAAACCGGCTTGAGTGGATTTTAAACAATTATTGTCAATAGATAAATTTCTGCAATAACCACTTTATGTATAAACAGATCGCATTGAGGTACAAAGTCTACCTATATATATAGCGGATAATTAAAAATCCCCACCTCATTTGTATTTACGCAGCACCTCCAGATCTTTGGTGCTGTTTACACAATATTATTTTAATTTCACATGACAAATGTGCTACCACGAAGCTAAACATTCGTCATTACGCCGGCACGCTTTTCCCCTTCTGTGGGGAGAAGCGCCGTCAACTACTGACACGGGCTCTCCGCAGATAAAACTGGCTGGGCAATTGCAGTACCCGAGATATCCCATTTCCAAAAAAACCCCTCACCGCAGCCATGCCCAGCGGCCAGAGGGACCCCAGGTACCCTGACCCCCAAATTAGTCTGGGTTGCCGCCTTCCGAAGCCGTGATTCCCTGGCTGGTTTGAAGGGCAGCCAAGCGGGCTGCGAGGGCAGGCAGCCCCGCCTGCCTCCATCCATTGCGGCTGCCGAAATGGGAAGGACGTGGAGCTGGCGATGATGAGGAGGGTTCTCATAAATCCCCCGAGCCAGCGAGCAGGGTTTCCTGATTGTCAGCTGCGCTGTGCCGGGCTTGTTTAAAATAATTAGAGTGCAGCGGATTAAACAGACTGGGGAGGGGGAGAGGTGGGGTGGGCTGCTGCTTTTTTTTTTAATCCCTCCGTATGGGTTTTTATCGGTTGCTATCAGCTCCCTGCTCATTTCTGACACCGTCACTCTGCCAGGCGGGGGGATGGGGAGGGGGGAGGGGGAAGAAAGGTATTATATTTTAAGTACACGAACACAGTCAGAAAGAAACAGGATGAACCAGCCCCAACGTACACGATGGATGGAAACAATACACCCAATACACCCAAACTATATTATTTACAAAAAAAAAAAAGGGGGGAGAGAGAAAAATCTGCTTTCTCCTCTTCCTCCTCTTTTTCCTCCAAGAGGGCTAGCTGAAATCTTTCTTAATTACCGCTTATTTCAATGACAGAATTGTAATTTATCATTTAGTTGTAATTTGACATATGTTCACACCTTTGCCATTTCCAATTTCCTCCTTCACTCTAATTGTCTGCCTGGCTCGCCTGTCACGCGCGCCTCCTGGGATTAATTCGAGCTGTCTGTCTGCAGCGGGCTGCCGGCGCGCTCGGGGCTGCCGGGAGCGTGACAGTGTCACTGCGCACACCGTTTAGCCAAGGCATTACCCGGCCGTCACGCTCCCGCCTCTCCGCAGCTCCCCCTCCCAGTGTTTATTGTTTAGCCCTTTTTTTTTTTTTTTTGCATTTGTGGCTTTTCGGGGTTTTATTAGACTCTAATTATGCTCCCCGGCTGTCAGCTGAAAGGAGAGGAAACCTTGGCGTAATTAGTGGGAGGGGGCCCTGGCAGCGGGGATGCAGGGACCGGTAGATGTCTCTCGCTCTGCCTCGAAAACACACGCCGGCTTCAAATGTTCTGCCTTCATTTTCCTCCACGGCTGTTTGTGCTCCTCTCTCCCGCGGATGTGGCCTCGATTAGAGCTATTGCACCCTCCTTCCCTGGCTTTTGGTCCCCCTCGCTCCGCTCTCCCTCTTTAACACACTGCATCCCACTTCAGCATCCTCTGAAAACAACATTTCCATGGCCAGCTCCTGCTCCAACCTGGTGCAACTCCGCTCGCCTGGGATGAATTTGGCCCAGGGTATGTTTGCTTGCTGAGGACAGTAATATAGCGAGGAAGGGCACCGTATGCTCAGCATATGAGCATAAACCATGGCTAAAAATTAACCTGCCAGCAGCTGCTTTGGTCACCAAGGAGGTGCAGGGGCACCTTTCCCCATGGCTGGTCCTACTGTGCTTGTGCTGAGCTGGTCTCCTCCTCTGTAAAGGATGGGTTGACATAGTGCTTAAAGATAAGCTTTAGTGGTGTTTTTTGTCAGAGTTAGTTTGATGATTGGACTAGATGACCTGAAAGATCCCTTCCAACCCAGGCAATTCTATGATCCTATGGTTCTAAATCTGCAATGCGTGAGGCTGCAGCTCCTGGTCCAGAGAGGCTGCTTGTTTTCATCCAGGGAAGTGATATTTCACCAAAGTGTTGCACAATAATGCCAAGAATTAGAGTCTCAGACACACTTTTCACGGGCAACAGATGAATTCACGCTGAATGACTTATTACCCGGCCCCTCATTCTCCATCTCGCCCAGATTTCTCCCAGAGGCTCCCCTGCAGACCTCTGAAGCACGTATGGTTGCTATACACCTCTCTCCAGCAGGGCCACCGGCACAGTGGCAGCATCTTGCTTCACCCATAGGGGACCACCCTCAGAGCTCCTCTTACAGATAAAAACAAACGGAAAAAGCTGTTTGGTGTGGCTGCTGCTATATGGGTTTTTGATTTATCTTTCAATCGTTGCCTGAAAGGACAGAAAACATCCATTCTTTTCCCAGTTTTACTGGGGGATTTTTTCCACAAGGGTAGGCATGTGGGCCAGGGCTATTTGCAGATGTTTCACAAGAGCAGGTCCGGCCCCAGCCACCAAAAAGGAACTTTTTTCCCCCAAGAGAAACCTACTCAACCAAGCAGCTGAGCAGATGCTTTGGACAGCCTGAAGGCAGAAAGCAGACCTCACCCTCTATCTTGATTATCAGCATCTTTTATTGTGTGGTCTCCCAAAACCCTCACACCTTCCACTGTTTCCTCTATTTCTTTTGATAACAAAGTAAAGAGCAAAAGAGATAAACTACCTATTCCAGCTGTTAAGTGAAGCCCAAAAATGCTGAGCAAAAAGGTTAAAAAAAAAACCCCAAACCCCAATTTATTCATTTTCCCCATGATTTTAAATATCCCATCCATCAGTACCTGCAGGCACAAAGGAGAAACTCGCAGAATCCAGAGTAAATTGGCCAACGTTGCCCCCTGCACTGGGGGTGCGGATGCTGGGGGAGGTGAACTTTGGAGCGGGCACGTCTGCACTGTGTACTTTGTGCCCAGTCCCCATGTAACCTCTATGAACAGCGAGCTCCAACCGTTGCCTTTATTTTTACCTGCTCTTCTCAACAGCGAAGCCTCAGGTAGGTGCTTTAAGGCCAGCCTTGATGGCTCAGAGTGCCCTAATGGATGCCTTAAATATATAATATGAAGACAATAACCTGAAACCGCAGCCAACTGGCACGATATCACACCCACACTCCAAATTAGCCTGAACCCCTTGCTCTGGGCCATTTCCGGCATCACCTCGGCAACACACCACAAAAACAGCCTGACCAGAGAGTATAAGCTAGAGGTCAGCACATTTTGTCACTTTCAAAAACTGAAGGAATTCATTTCAGAGCCAAGGGACCCTGGAAGGGGGAGAACCTAATCCCAAACCACCACCCCAGTTTGTCTGGGGACAAAGAAACAGTGGTTGGCAGCACCATGAGAGATTGTCAAGATGCTGTCTTTTGGAAGCCCCTGGCTGCAGGCGGCGATGATGGCTCGGAGCCATTTGCCATCCCAGCGCGGCCACTGTGTGAGCAGGCAGAAACGCTCCTCGGAGCCCAGGTACAGAAAGCAGCTAACACAGCGCTGCTGGAAAATATTTAATGTCGTGTAGGAGGCAAGACTGAACGGATTTACATTTATTTAGATTTTTTTCTGCTTTCAGTGTCTGCTTCCTACACTGCTGACCTTTTAAAATTATTTCGGTACCTACTTTGTTTTCTGCGTGTTGCTGTTGAGTGGGATTTTTACCTTCAACTGCCTGCTTTTTGCCATCTAGGATGGCCAGCCTTCTCAGGCAGTTTTGTTTGAACACCAGGATTTTTGTGAAGTGTCTACAAACTTTTAGGAGCTGGCATTTCTGGCTGCTGTAGCTGCCAAATTATGAGCAGCTTGTGAAAAACGCAAAATGCCTCAAGCTGAGTCCTAAAAAAGAAGGTCCTCCAAATACTTAGTCACGTGCTTCAGCCTTGGTCTAAAGACAGTGGTATGAGGTGCTTATGATTTAGTATCAGATCTTCGCTATATTTATGGCCTGTTTCATATATTGGAGCTATTTCACTGGAAATGGTGTTGGAAATCAATGTGCTCATTAGAAGTCGATGCTAAGTGCTTTCGAAAATTCACTTTCTTTTTCATTTCTCCTAGCTATCATCAATTTTGTTTTTGTTTTAAACCTGACTTCCTGAGGCCTTATTCATTAATAGATAAGCAGTAATAAGTAGGTTATGCGAATACAGTGGGCTCATCTTCCACGCCGGCATACCCAGTGCACATCCTACCTAGCAATAAATCTGATTTTTCAAAGATGCGGAACTTCTTCATCTCAGAAAGAGTCTCTGAAAACCACACACTGACAAACTCCAAATGGGAAGGAAGGAGTCAGTCTGCATCCCAGCTGGAAGACGACCTTACAGGTAGTTGTCCCCTACTACCAGCTGTAGGGCTCCGCACTATCAATGGGAGGGTAAAAGGGGTAAAAGAGATGGGCTGAAACCTGAAATTCTGGGGGAGCGGAAGGAGGTGCTGACTTCTGCAGAAGGCTTTTTTCTTTTTTTAATTACCCTACTTTTGGGGTATTTATTGTTTCAGCAGTGCTATTTGTTCACTTGTGTCACAAGAACATATAGATGCTTCAGTTGTGTCTCATCCTAAATGGTCTGTAACATAAATTTAGGAGGAAAAACCTTCTTACGAACAACTCAAACCCCTCAGCCCTTGATTGTCATTCCCAGCTCCTGTATGGATAAACGGTCGGTGTGGTTACACTCTTGTCATGGTTTTTGCCAAATTGGCCAATGGCCAGTGACAGATGCTCCCCCCAGCCCCTCATGCATGGAGAGGAGGAGGAGAGATAAAGAGAGATTTACAAGTTTAGAAGAAACTAAACTACTTTAATGAAATATTAATAATAAGATAAAAAGGAAAATAATGAAATAGATACAGTATATACAAAACCATATTAAGCTCCCAGGGTGACATCACCGTCGGGCACTGGGTAAGTCCCAGACTGAACTTAGAGACAGGTGGGAACTGGGTTCCAGAGTTGGAGTCAGGAACACACTGATTGGTATCAAAGGCAGACAGACAAGGTTGTCCTTGGATGTCAGCCACTGAAGGAAGAGAGCTGACCCTTTGATCCCTCGGCTTTTATACTGAGCATGGGGCAGACAGGATGGAATATACTGTTGGTCAATTTTTGGTCACCCATCCTGTCCGCTCCTCCCTGCAGGTGGGACCCCTCTATGCCCCTCTGCTTCTGACCCTCTAACGGGGCAAATAACAAAATTAGCTGACCTTGGTGGTTATAGCAGTAAGTATGATCAAGAGCCTTGCTGCATACCATTCCTCGGCACAGACTGTCTTATTACTCGGACCAAACCATTTCAGACACAACATGCTGTTAATTTCAGAGAGTTAGAAAAGGCCCAGCTAAGAAATAAAATTACTGAACAGAAAGTTAGTTCTGTTTTACCTCAAACCAGGAAGACCCTCTATATCGCAGAAAGGTGCCCAGAGCTGGCAGGAGCAGGCTCTGCCTGAGCAGGGCACCACAAGACCGTGGGATGGGCACCGGGTCCCCCCGTCTCTCAGGAGAAGCTCAGGAGTCAGTTGAAGGACTTGCCCAGAGCCGTGCAAGAAGACAGCAGTGGAGTGCTGCTGAAACAGTCGTGGGTGGCTTTTCTTTGGCGCTCTCTCAATACTCTCTTTAGATTCCAACAAAAAACTCTGTTAATCCTGTTGCTGCTGGTGAAACAAAAGAAAGGGGAGGAGACCCCCCCAATAACGCTTGACTGAGAGGCCTTACAAGCCCTTTGCTGTGCGCTTTCTGAGCTTGTAGTGGTTTAGTATTGCTCTAGCTCCTACTTGAACATTGTATAGTGCTCTTATAGATGCTTGCTCAAGAACAGATGAAGAAAACTCCTCGGTGTATTCTCAGTATGCAAGTTTAACTTGTTGCATCCCTGTAAGTCAAAAATAAGTCAAAAAAGAAAACCCCAACCCAACCTAGCAGCTGTCCCTAAAAATATGAAATATTTCTTACAAATAACGGAGGAAAAAGCCTCTTTCATTCCAGTATGGAAAAAGAGAGGTGAAATACTTTTGCTTTGAAGAAAGCACTCTCCTCTGTCCCTTAACCTTCACATAGAGAACAAGTGCCAACATCTTGATCCCTAAAAGTAAGGTTCTGGGAAACTGTGGGAAGGAAAAATCAAGGCAGTGTCCTCATGGAAATTGGTTTTGTGCACTAAAATATAGTGGTCGCCACTGGTGCCCGCTATAAAATTTTTATATGTAGAAAGTGGCAGGCTATCACACCTTTTATATATGCATATATAAAAGTGACAGGCAGAGGAATGGGATGCCTGAAGCTGTAGGATATGAGTGTTACAGCCCACAGTCCTTTTATTTTTTATTTTTATTTCCTCTCAATGGGAAAAGTTTTCTGTCATTAGCTCAAAACCGCAATGCAAATGTTTTCTTCTTCCGAGGCCTGAACACACGCAGAGACCTTCCTCCTTCCATCCAGGCATTTAGCGCTGCTGCTCTCTGCTTGTGAGCATTTCAGGGGGAATTATGGCAAGCTGTGGGGCTGGTTCTGAATGCCAGGACCACGCGTACCCGCTGCGTGGGTCAAGCATCCTGAGCATGGCAAGGGCGAGCATGGGCAGGAGGGTGTTCACCAGAACCTGCCAGGCAAAGCCTCACAGTATTTGAGAGCTGGTTGAAATGCTGTTTCTAGCCTGGTGGTTTCCATCCCTAAGCATCTTACAATACTTAAAGCCTGAATGCAGAAATAGAGGAAGTAAAAGGAGGGAGATATACCAAGGAACATGGAAGCACCACATGGAAGCCCACCTAGTCCAGAGCATCACCTCTGGCAGCAGCAGCATTGGAGGCTTCAGGAGAATAAGCAGGAATCCCTTACATAGGGAAACCGGCTGTATGAGCTCACCACCCATCTTCATATATTCCCAGCCACCTTAAATCCAGCATTTGCCTGTGGCTAGTGGGATTGTTGAAATTCCTGTGGAAGTCTTGGTATCTGGAAGGTCCTTGTTCCTGTTCACCCTAGAGCATGTGAGTGTCTGTGGCTGTTGCAACACATGATGCCAATGTGGCGTTAACGGTGCATATTGGACTGCAATGTACCATCATGGTTCCACGCCATGGTAAGAAGGCGGCATTTGCAGGACGTCTCCAGTTTTGTTAGACGTGCCTTGTCTTTTGGACCTGGGAATTGTATTTACATGGAAGTTGAGTACTTCAGGCACTAAGGCCAGGTGGAGACTGGTTTGGTTTGGGGTAGACCTGGAAATCCCAGAGGTCCCAAAGCGCAGGTACAGACATTGTACTGATGTTTTGGAGATCTCTTGGAGTTGCCTTTTTGTGCTGTACATATATCTCCTTGGTTGGGATATCCCAGACAGAAGTATGTGAGGTCTACATGTGTGTACGTGTCCGTGAGGACATAGACACAGAAATAAATATACCTTTGTGTGCAGACTCAGATTGAAATGGTTTCCAGCCACCTGCAAGTACTCTGAGCTGCGGCTCTGCTTCTTACCTTAGGCAGCAGCTCACGACGTGTATTGGTGCATCCCGCACCTAAGAGAACCATCTCCTCGAGTCCAGTGTGGGACAATCTCTGTCGAGCGGGAAATGTCTTCTGGCCATGGGGACAAATAGGGAAAGAAACTCTGAAGGCTCTGTAAGGAACATCCAGTTCCTCCAACACCTGTCACTGTAAGTGCTGGATTTGCACCTTGCAATTTGTCTGAGGAAAAAAGTGAGGGAGCAATAAAGTAATAAGCTGAGCAGAAAAAGAATTGTTATCAGAAAATTATTTGTAATGTAGCCTTTAAAACAAATATCCCAGCTATTTCTCGGCTTTACAGTGTCATTTCTAACTCTAAAAAGTCAGTGTATAAATCTAATGGAGTAGCTATTCATAAAAGTTCAGCTTGAGTAATAAAAGTAACAATTTTCTGTAATGATATTTTATAGATTTGAATAAGACATATAAAATATTTTTGCTTTTATAGCATATGTAAAGGGAGTAAGCATAGTATGCCTATAAAACAGGGATTACTTTTAAATTCTTAAAATATTTCTAGCACAAAGTAAATAATACTCATAATTTTTTCTGAAAGACCGATTGAAAGCCACATAGCAAACTTTTCAAATATTTCATGTGAAAACAATTCTCCTGCAGCTTCAGAGAAGACATAACACACTTCCCTCTCTCGTCTTTTAATAAAGGAAATTCACAGGGTCTCTTCCCTTCCTATTGCGTATCCCTCCTTCTGAGCCCTTCAACCCACTTCTTTGCCAGTGTGAGTGTGTTACACGTGAGGAGAAGTTGGGCTTTTAGAATCATAGAATGATAGGACTCTCTGGGTTGGAAGGGACCTTTCAGATCATCTAGTCCAACCATCAACCTAACTCTGACGAAAACCATCACTAAACCATATCTCTAAGCACTGTGTCTACCCGTCTTTTAAATACCTCCAGGGATGGTGCCTCAACCACTTCCCTGGGCAGCCTGTTCCAATGCTTAATAACCCTTCAGCGTAAAAATTTTTCCTAATATCCAGTCTAAACTTCCCCTGGCGCGACTGTGATACAATTTTTACAAATGCCAACTGACCATTGCAAAGAAGAGATTTTAATCATGTTTGGAGGAGGAGGGAAAACACAAATTAGGAAGGTAGAGGCCTGGACTTCTGATCTATTTTGTACCAAGTCTGGGGGGAAAAAAATACGAAGTTTCCATGAGTTACTGTGGAGTGTGCATGAAGGTAAGCGAGCTCACAGCCTGGCTCTCAGACCCAACCCTCCAGCGGAGCAGTGCCATGCTCAGTGCCACTCTCTGAGTCAGAGAGACAGCGGTGGGTCATGTCACCACTGTGCCCTCTGGGCTCTGGCATAGGTGCCTGGGGACCACATGAATCAGCCCCCGCCGCAGTGTCCCCTGATGGTGCTGTTGCGTTCAATGATGGCATCATGGAGCACCATCACGCTCCACGTCCGCTCAAGCCACATGCCCAGTGGTCGCATGGGGACACTGGGAAGATGGGGGTGGCACAGTTAGGATGGGTGGGCAGTTGGGCACACCAGTGCTCTACAACCACCAGGGAGCCAGCCCCCTGCACGGAGCCGAGGGTGTAACCCGTAATCCTCTGGAAATGCAAAGCCTAGTTAATGTAAATAGCTCTGGTTTGAAAAGCCTTATGAAAGAAACCAGAAAATGCGTGGCATGCATGTGATTATTTCTAAATCTATTTCTATAGGGTTTCTCTAAGGTACTGATGAGCATTAAAGTTTTCCCTTAACAATAAAATGTGTTTCAAAATTGCTTTGTCCAAGTGTGATTCAGTGAAAAGCAGAAGGAGTGCAATTTGATTAAGTGGTTAAAATAAGCCATAAAATAGACGATAGGAAGGATGGCCACGTGTGGGGCTGCAGCCTCCTGGCCCGGGTTTAGGCTGAAGCCCAGACACTGCCCGGCATGCCGGTGTACGGCCAGCCACATCCCCTGCCGTTCAAGCCTTTCCGCAGCGAAGCATGTCCTATTTGTTTTCAATCATAGCCCAGCAGGGAAAATTAGGAGCTGAGCAACCCCATGCAGCCATCGGGCTTGGCCTCACCACCCACCAGCATCTACCCCGACAGCCTCACTGCTGGCATTTATTTGCCTGTTCCCTGCCCGCTCGCTGCCTGCGGCTGGCTGAGCAGCGCTGCTGCCTGCGCTGCGGACACCGGCGCCGTGCGCAGCTCAGCCTTTGTACCTAGGTGCGAGCACACACGTGCATGCAAATACACATATATAATGTGTAAAAAACCACTGTATTGCCTGCTACTCTGCTCTGACATCCATGGTCTGTATGCAAGCAGGAACACACAAACACACCTGCGCGTTTATACACATCCATTTGCATACATATTTACTTTCTACACTTACTTGTAGGGTAAGCTAAAAAAGGGGTCTTGAGCAAAAATAAAATGTATATATTTTCATGCACATGCTTACAAATATATACACATATGTACACCCACTAGAGATGGTGTGCAGCTATCTCAGTTTAAACATCCACTTGATGGTAAATCTTTGGGGATGCAGCATATGGTACAGCCATAAATACATGTATCTATAGGAAAATGGAAACCCATATAGCTCAACACAGAGAGTTTATACATATTTCTGTTGACTTGTCTATGTATTTACATCTACAGCTCGGCTCCTGTACCTTGCTCAGAAGGTATCACCATCACTTTGCCTTCACGTAAGCACAAAATACAGAGACCTTCATGACAGATATCTCGGTACGTATGGCCAAGTCATTATACTACCAAAGTTACCTTTTTATAAGGCTTTGCAAGGAGGAAAATCTGTAAAACCCCTATATACAGCACATCCACATCTGTGGCAGTGGATCAGCAGCTGGTTGATGACAGACTAATAATTATGAGCAAATCATCTTTTGGGTCAAGCACCAGGTCACATTTTGGGGGTAAAGCTCCAACAAAAAATGTCAGGCAAGTTGCTGTGCTGTAACAGAAACCACAGTTCAGGGTCGGTGCTATGGAGGACTTCACGGTTTAAATATTGGCTAGGTCTGATTTTTTATCTTATTTTTTGACAGTTGGCATATTTCTAAAAAGTCAGTGCACATTTCTGAAATTTCATTGCACATCCATGCATCATTACCTGTTTTCCTAGAGCTCGAGGGAGGCGATATTGTTGGGGGTTTTCTCTCATGTCGGGAGGCGAGGCAGCGAGGCATAACAGCAGCGAAGGATGGCCTTTGGGAGAGAACCACAGCTTTTCTGAAGCACAAGCCTTTGGTCCAACTGAAAGTCCAAAACAAAGGAGAATCTCTCCCTCTTGGGGGGAGGGGGAGTGGATCTTGGTAATGAAAAGGAAACAGCAAGGGAAGGAAAAAACGAAGAAGGAAAAAAAAAAGGTAGAAGCTTACTATTTTTAAAACCTGGTCCAAAGTTGAAGAGGCTGGTGAGCAGAAGCAAATACTCTTCAGGAATGCCTGACTGCAGTGCCAAGGTGAAATATTCCAGGAAAACAAGATAGAGGAATATTTTTATGAGTAAATATTGGAGTTGAACGAGACTGGCGCATCTCAAAGAAAATGATGGACAAATGCTGCAGGGTGTGCTGAGGAAAATAAAATGCTTACCCTTTATCCCAAACCCATTCAGCTAGGGACCATTTTAGGAGTTGAACGAAGTTCTCCGAGTTTTTTTCTTTGCTCTTGTTCTTTTTCTTTTCAATAGTAAACAAAAAACATGCTAGTGTCTCTGTTGCTGGCCCTTTCTTGGACTGAGAACTCCTAGTATGGAAGAGAGCAACTTTTCCCCTGAAGGATGAGCTTTGTTATTTTGTTGAGGAGTAGAGATGTTACTGACCTCGGGGATTACGCTGGAGCCTTCATCAGTGGTGGCATTTAAAGGTGGAGAAGACAGGGGAAAACCCTCCATTTCAGTAAGCTGGGACCTGCAGGCAGCTCCAACTCCCTCCTAAGGCAGCTATTCCCCCAAACTGGCTTAAATTCATGCCATATTTTGGCAATATGCTTTCTCTTTAGGTCTGACTGAGTTAGGTGCGAGAGGTCTGCGTGCAAGTTGTCTTTAAACTTGGAAGGATTTTTTTGGGGGGAGGGGGAGTGGATGTTGTCTGTCTTTTCTAAAAGCTGGTTTCTCCTTCTGTGGTCTGGCCTCACATTCCCTACTCCTGACAAGGACCAAAGGCACCATGGTAGAAGAGAAAAGCCATCCTGCAGTATTTCGCAACTGGGAAATACTTCTTCCACATTCTTATGAGTTCTCCAGATTTCAAGAAAGCTTAGGATAGCTTTCTTTTTTTTGTTTTTCCATCTGGGCTGAGCAGACACCATTAACCCTTTCAGATCTCCCCTCGCTGCCAATCAAGGGGAAAACAAATGACTCCTCCCCACTTCCCAAACCCCTCCCTGCTCCCCGGGTCCAGGCGTTTCCGCTCATGCCTGGCAGGCAGCAAGCGGAGCGAGATGTCAGGTGGTGCCCACCTTCTTGCAGCTTTCCTGAGGACATGGCAGACCGGCAGTGGACACACGGCAGCTCGGGAGGTTGCTGCTCTTGGCCACGACGAGGGAGGCTCGCCAAACGCAGGCTCCACGTGCCCCTGCCTACGCGAAGGTTAATGCAAACCTGCGAGGTGCCCCATCGCATCTGGCCCTTGTGTAGGCGCATCTGTCTTCCCACCCTCCCATCTCCCTGCCCGTGCCGGGAGCAGCCGCCCTGCGGTCCCCGCGCTCCCCCGGGCCGCGGAGGTGCTGCCAGAGTTATGTTACACACATGCCGAAAGCCATTAATTAAATTAGAGATCTCCGACAGGGGCTGCAGAAGCAGCTGTGTCATCAATCATCGCGCCGCAGGCTGACACACGGGCCGCATCACATGGAGGGATTTTTTTCTCTTTTTAAAGCCAGCTGAGGGCTGTAACCGGGGGTCCCCTGCGGGAGGGTGGCATGGAGGGGCTGAGGCACCTGCTGGCCCAGAGACTCAGCGTCGAGGAGCACGTCTGTGGCCAAGGCACCTGGGTCTTGCTGCCCTGCAAATTAATTGGCACCGTCAAAGGTTGTCCCGTGGCTGCTTGGGTCCCTTTGCATTAACATGCTGCGGGGTGATGGAGCTGCCGCCCTTGGGGCCGAGCCTGCATTTGGCAGCGTGGCATGGGACGGAGGGGATCAGTGGATCCCATCCATGCACAGAAAAAGCAAATTTCTGTTATTTACAGGCTCTGGACCACTCGATAAGGAACTTTCCGTTGGCCGCCAAAGAGCTATGGCTTTTAGACAGTTAATCAAATAAGAAAGGCTAAGGGTAGTCACTACACCCTTTGCAAATAGCAATCCAGACACAAGAGCAAATAATTTGTGTCAGCATGACAAGAGAAAATGGAATGTAAACTTGCTAAACAGCCAACAGACACCAGCTTTTAGATAGACGTTTTTCTGTCTCGGCCCGAGGAAAGAACACAGGCAGGTTAAAATTTGGGATCCATTTATAACGTCAAGTGCTCTCCCCACCTTGTCCCACATTAGTGGGGAGAAACAGGCTTGCAATATCTGCACATTCCCTGAGCCAGCTTCTCCACGTCCACCTCGTGGTATGCTACCTACAGAGGAAAGACAAAGCCTCAGCAATTTTATTCAGGCCTGTTCCGCAGTGTAGGTCACCTCAGCAGAGTGTGGAAACAATAGCATGTGCCAATCTCTCAGCACAAATACTGACCCACAAATAATGAACGCTCCTAGCAACCACCGGCAGAACCAGCGAAACTTTTAACACATTTTTGTTCAAAGAAAAAAAAAAAAAAAGAATTAGTTTTGCACCGGTAAAAAGTGGCCTGTGTGTAGATGATCTGCAAAGAGAAAATTGTCAGATAAATTATTTGTATTGAGTAATTTGATCGTCTCTCCTTGGAAGCCTAATGAATAGGTTATTTTCTGCAACAGCTGCTGTTCAAACTCTCAGGCGTGAGTCCACGTGGTCTCGCTGTTCAAAGGGAATTACTGTGCTGGCTTTTTTAAAGTAACTTTTTAAAAAGTAAAACTAGACACACTCTATATGTCAGCAGGCGAAAGATGAAGCGGAGAAGATTTAAGCAGGTGGTAAAATTATCGTGAAGCCCTAAAAATTAGTGGTTAAAAGGGTAATTGTGTGAAGGCACAGATAACTCGCATGTCACTGGGACTGTAAGAAACCAAACCATCGTGGCCGGCCGTGATGTAATTCAGACATGTCATCTGCATTTCACATACGCTGCTATGGAGAGGAAATGCCTCCCAGATGGGCTACGAGGCCATACGGCCCCGGGGACTCTGCTCTGGGTAAGCTATAACCTTGGTGTGCAGCTACTCCTCTCCAGTTGACTACCTTATTTATGTAAGGCCAAATACCATCCGCATGTGTGTGTCAGTGGAGGGGTCTAGGAAAAGTAAAACATCTTGTAAAGGCTTTTTTGGGGGGTGGAAAGGGTTAAATGCATTCTGCACTCATGCAAAAATTCGCCACTCATGATATTTCGTCCATCATCTGCATTTGTCCAGAGGGAGCCAGATTTCCTTCTGCATTTATGTCAGCGCATACCTGCCTGCAGTAGGCAAAGGCTGACTTGAACCTCTTTTACAGGTGATATTTGCCTGTATTTTTCTCCAGCTGGGTCTAAATAGGGTAAAGTGTGATCTGTCAACCATGAAAAACCGAATTCTTCCACCAGCGGTGTGACGCAAAGGCACAGCTCTGCGTGCCTGCCTTGTGCCCTCACCCTGCCCGCACGCTGCCTGGCTCTGCCCTGCAGACGCTCCCTTCCTTTGGGGCACTTTCCTCAGGTCGTCTTACAGTTCAGCACTCAGCTTCCATGCACCAGGCCTTTTTGCACCCAGGAAATTAGATTTTTGGGGGGTTATTTCATTGTTCTCTGCATAATCTGTTCAGAAACCTAGTGGTTTACTTCTCTTGCTCGTTTTCTTCGTTTTCTCGTAAGATAATCAAGGGCAGACTTGCTGCATGCACAGCGTTAAGTATCGAGTTCATATTGAGGTGAAGTGAAAAGTACTTCAGACAGCAATTGGCCATGAGATGTCTTTGCCTTGTGTTTCTGCAGGAGCAGATTTAAGCAAGCCACCCCAACAGGAGACACTGAGGGTGGACTGCATGCAGGCAATGCAAGTGTAAGGAAAAGAAAACCACCCCCAAAACTCAGAGGAAGCAGCCAAATACACATTCTGTAATGAAGAACTTGGTGGCTAGCTCTTTGAGTGGTGCTTACCGCTGTGAGGACCAGCTAGTTTTCGATGCTTCGGCGCTGAGACCAAGGTGGATACTGCCTCTTTGCGAGGCCATCACAATTTCCACCAGTGGTTAAAGGAGCCAAGGGTGTGATGAGAGTGTTAAATGAGTCCAGAGGAATGATGCAGCCTTCCCTCTAGTCCCAGAACCATAATCCAAGACTACGGCATCACATTTCCCTTGGAATGGAGGCCAGGTCTCTCTTGCCATGAAAATCCAGGTGAACACACCGGCTTTGCACCTTCCGCCTCTGAGCATCGGCTCCAGCCTCTCGTGGTTCAGTCTGCCTGGATATTGTCCTTCTGTGGGACACATTATTTACATCCATCTTCTCATTTGGCTTGGGGCAGCTGAGAAATGCCCCTAGCCATGATCGGGGCTGGCAAATTGAGGGGACTGTTTGCACTCATTTTGCTTTACTGGCTTCTCATGACGTTCAGGCTGAGCTATGGAGAAAGACATGCTTTTCCATACTAACTGATTGGAAAGTGAAATCCCATGCTCCTGGCATTTTGGGGGCAGAATCTACTTGGTTCTTCATGAAGGTTGTTTGGTGTATTGCAAGAGCATCTTGAGTAGTTCATGTTTAATCCAAATTAATAAAGTGTGCCTGTTGATTACATGTATAGTTCTACTGCAAGTTTTCTTAATTATGAAAAAATAAAGCTTTTTTGTTTTTAAAAAACCATTAATTTTAAGTTCATTTTTCTGATGAATTTTGAGTGTCTTCATCTCAACAAAAATATAGTCTTTGATGTCGTTTGTGAGAATTGTCTTCCTGCCTGTTTCTGCAACTGCATTTTGGTCTGAGCACAGCCCGCCCTCAGCAGCCAAGGCTCTCTGCGGCCAGCGAGGGGCACAAGTCCTGCCATACCTGCTCACGCCTCTCTTCTCACTCACCAAATCACCTTTGATCAAATCATCTTCTGGAAAAGCAACCTCCCATCCCATCTTTTTCATGCTCCTCCTGTTAAGTTACTCCACAAAGACACCAAGGAAGGGTTTTGTGACTAGTGAAACACCCGAGCCACCTCGCCACCAGTACTGAATAGGCTGGCCATGAGCCACAGCACAGACAATACTGCAGCACTGGTGTGGGTTCTTAACAAGAGGCTAGCACAAGCTCAGAAATCATCCTTAAAGCTGCTCTGAGCTCAGATGGCTCCACTGAGACACACTGCCAACCCAGCGACAGGTAAAACTTAAGGCTGAAGGAGCAGGTGACAAAAACGTGGAGCAGGGCAGCATTGTGGCACTCGGGGGCAGAGAGGTTGATACTGCCATAGGTAGAGTTGGTTTTGTCACCAGCACCACCAATGTCTCCAGCTATGAAAAGGTGAGCTTCTAGGGGTTAAATTTAAAGACAGGCAGCTGTAACAAATGCTGGGGCTTTGAACCAGACAACGATGCATGAGATGTTCGCATGGAGAGTGCGTTATGGATATTTAGACTTGTATTCATAAATCGGCTTCAACATGGATTTTGGTGTTACCGTCTCCCTTTGGTGTCTGCTAATACCTGTCCTCCTACTGAGTGCAAGCGCAACGCGTTGTTTGACACTCACCTGTCCAACTCAGCAGTTTGCAGGTGTCACCAGTTGTGGGTTGAAACCATATGCAGATCCGGGGGTCGTCTCCCCAGAATGAGGACCTGGATGTTAAAGCAGCATTTGCAGGTTATAAATATCATCAGCGTTCTTACCTATGAGCAACACATATAACAGCAAAGGCAGGTTATAACAGCAGACGGCACCTGGCATTCTCTGTAACGTCAGTCACATTCTGTTTTTTCTGTGCATTTGGGTCGATACATATATTTTCTAGATAGCTGGGATACTCTCTTTCAGCAAGGAAGCAATTTTTGCCATACCTTTCCTAGCCTGATATGTGTATGGTGCCCTTTTTTATCTGGGCTGATTAAGATTCATGTTCCTTTCCTCCAAAAGTGCTCTCTAAGGTTCCTATTTACACATGATACAGGATCAATGGGCTAATAATGAAGGCAGTAGTGTGATGCTATTTCAGGTCTGTTGCCTGTTTGTTTGAAACAGCTGCCTACGAATGTGGGCTGCATGATACAGAGGCTGCCATGGTTAAAACCCCGTGTTTACTGAGTGCTTGGTAAATAGTTGCACAACTTTCTGTGTAAATGCCAGATAGCATGTTAGAGTTTCTCTTGGGCAGTTTCACTTAAGCACAAGCCTTCTCCCCGGTTTCCGTAACAGTACTGATCTTGTTTGCTTGCACATACCTGTACGGAGTGAAACGAGAAGGAAATGTGCCACCAAGAAAGGACTGAATTAGTGTTTAGCCCAGAGAGGTGAGGACTGAGAGAAGGTGTGAAGCCAGTCTTCCCAGAGATGAAAGGACACTGCAAGGCAGCTGGGAATAATCTCCTCCATCTCTGATAGGCTAGGAGAGAAGCGGTGGTCTTCAATCGCTGCGAGGAGGAACGGAGTTAGGCGTAAAGGAGAGACTTTGTAATGGTAATGATGGTGAGGCAGCAGCCTGCAGAGGCTGTCAAATCTCCACTGCCAAGGATCTTGAAGAGCAGATTAGATCTAGCTTTGGCAGGAATGATATACTGTAACTAATCCAGCCTTAAATCAAGGAAACGGGCTGGATGACCTCTTGAAGTACTTCATAGTCCATAACTCTATTTATGCCGTTAATATTTGGAGGCAGAGTCTGATTAAACTGTGGCATACACCAAGCACTGGGGCAGCTGCTGTTTCTTCCATCCATAACTTGGTGAGAGAGGACTTAGCAGAGCTCTGTGGGAAGCAGGTTGCTTCACAGGAGGATGGTATCAATGTGCCCATGTTATGCAGGTTTCAGCTTGGCTCTTCAGAGATGGACATAAACTCAGCACATGCTGCCGGGTTTTACCAAAGTGGTACCCATTGCCCGCTAGAAAAATCCCTCTCCTGTCACCTGCAGGATGTCCGCACCCCTTTACGGGGCACCGGGTACCCGGTTGATGCCAGCAGTGCGCTTGCGCTCTCGCCCTCCCCAGGGGGATGCAGGTGCCCTGCATCCTGCTTTGTGATCCCCCATCCTACACACCCCATCAAGGGGCAGGGACATGCTGGCCCTTAGCACTGCCATTGTTTTTTTCCCATGCTCCGACTGAAGATTTTATTTAAAAAGAACAAAATGGGAGCAATAACAAATGTAAAAAAAGGTGTTTGGGTTTTTTTTCTTCTCCTAAACGGCATGCGCTTTCATTTCCAGGCGTGTCTTATTTGCGTTCAGTTCTCCATATGTAAAGCAGACCCATGGGGTCAGGCGGTACAGGTTTTCTATTTTTCACATCACTGCACCCACAGAAGGACAGAATTCGGTATTGCGCACATTATACAGGGGAAAAGCCTTCCTATTCATGCTGTTTTCAAGAACGTAGACTTTTCTTGCAGTATACTAAGTAAAAAATCCTCCTTTTCTGCTGCGAAGGGCTGCTGTAGGCCCAGGTGACGCTGCAGGCTGCGAATGAACATGCTGCCCCATAGCACGTTCTTCTCTGTAAAACAGGGGAAACCTGTGAAAGGCAAAAGCAACCAGTAAAGACTGCACGCTGGAAAATGGATTAGCAGATAGATGGCTTCTTGAAATGGAAAGGGTTCGCTTCTCACAAGGGCCTGGATTTGCTTATCTGCCATGCAAGTACTTGCATAATAATAGCTAATCTGCATATGATAAATTAATAAAACAGATTTAAGTGTTGAGGAGGCAAAAAAATAATCTAGATACTTTGCTCTCTTTTATTTACCTCAGTTGAAAACATCAGGGGTGAAATCTGTGAGGAAACTGGTAACATTTACTGGAAGAGAAGTTCATGCATGTGTGATGAATTCCTAGATTGTTTCTGTGGCAGCTGCATTTTAGCCATATCTCTCCTGAAATGAGACCCTGTCCTGTTCCCAGTGCTTTGCAGAGCTGGCTTTGTATGCAGCATCCTTCCTTTCAATATAATAATCCGAAGCTTACAGAGCTGCAAATAAAAACGTAACCGGTGTAAGCCAGTATAGAAATTTTCCCTGAGTCCACAGATGATCAAAATGATTATTGTTGGAGAGCATTATTTAAGCCCATTCCCATCAGCAGTTACTAAAATGCTCAGTAGCTGGGGTGTAAAAGAGTTTGGGCAGATGTGCGGGCTGTGGCGTGGATGAGCTAGCTCCCTTGGATGGCAGGAGCAGCCAGGGGAGGCTGGGGAAGTACCCGTGCCTGTTCCTAGCTCTATTTTTCCCAGCTTCCCGGAGCAAGAGATTTTGATATTGCAGTCGCTGCTGTACTACCAGATCCGTCATCTCAGCTGGCTAATTTGTGCCAGAGCAGTTGCCTTGATTGCAGCAGTAACTAGAGGCTGGTGGCAGGCTATATCCCAAATTTTCCCTGATTCACCAGTGGGTTTTGGAGCCTTTTTGGAGGTCCTTGCTGTGAGGTGTGGCTGAGCTGCTGTTGGCATCGCAGCTACCTAGCTTGGATAGATCCATCTATAACACTGCAGCCGCTGCAGAGACAGCTGAGCAGCAAAATACCGGGAGCTGGCTGGCTATTCCTAATCATGCAGTGAAAGTGACATAAACATTTTCCACCTTGCTTCCCTTCAGCTCTCAGAGCATTAACAAAACACAGGAAAATGTGGATCTTTCACCCACAGGTCTCAAAAGATGTAACATTAATTAGGTGATCTTCACATCAGCTCTATGTGGGGTTGGCTTTGTAGCAAAACAAAAGCACAAAGGAGGTAGTTGCTTTGTGGGTTTTTTTTCCCCCCAGAGTCATAGTCATATCACTAGCCAATATCCCAGGCTGGCCCGATGGTCCTGACTGAGGATGGTGTTTTGTTATGAGGGGCCGTGAAATTCTGCCTCTGAAGATTATAGTCTAGAAAGTTGAGCAGATAAGAGACAAACAAAGGGTGGAGGAGAAAGGCCTAACAATTAACTCTTGTTGTAAATAACTGTACTTGAAAAAGCTGTGCTTATCTAGTCAGGGAACTGACAAATCAGGTGAGCTATGGGCCCAAGGAAAAAACAGCTCAATTTTTAATATCAAATACTCTAAGCAGTAATCACTGTGAGCAGCTTACTAGCAATTCAGTCTGGAATATGTTTGCATTGCTTGTCAGATTATTTTGAGCTGTGGACATATTCATGGAAATTGTGATCTGTTTCAGGACAATTCACAAGCAGGCAAAAGGACTAAATTCAACAAATTGATTCTGCGCTGCAAATAGTTCAACCAGAACTAGTTCCTCATGATAAGGTATTGCACATTTCTCATTTCTAACTCAAATAAACGTGCAACTATGTTATTGCATTGTTTATCACCAGAAATTTTGACTTCATAAATTACTGAATCATGAAATTGAGATTGCATAAAACTTTCTGCATGTGGAAAAAAAGAGTCCTACATCACCTGGACCCCCTCCTCTACTGCTCTTCCAATGTGCCACGCTGTTCCTTGGAAAGGGTACAACACTAGATGAGCTTGGCATGTTTGAAAGTATATCCTTTTCCACTTGGACTTCTTGCCATTGGGGTAGAGGCTGGCATTAATTGTGCGTCCTATGATGGAATGCTATGATGCAATTATTTTTTTCAAATTCAGATAATTTTGAAAGATTGGAGGGAGGGATTTTTGCCCCAGATGTCCACTGAGCTTTGCTGTACCACTGTTGGCACCCAAGTGGTAACAGACACCAGTTATTAATCAAACAATTATTCTGGGTTCATTTTCCCAAAAGGCTGTAAGGAAAGATGTGTTTCACAGAAGTGGTTATGTGCACGGTGGCTCTTTGCGTTACAGCTTGCCTAGCCCATGGTGACTTGTGCCACGTTGAACTCAGTGGGTTTTCCTGCTTACCAGGCAGTTTTGCCTTGAAGCTGTAAGGAGTAAGATCATTTATTGGAGGGGAACCGAGTCGTGTTTGCTGGAGGTGAAAGCTGGTTTTGGGGAAACACAGTTGCTGGGCTTGAGTAGGTTTGGCCAAAAAGTGTGAAGAATTATTCCTGCCAGTAACATCCCTCCCCACAGTGGAGAGAAATGCGAACTTGGAGCCTGAAGAGAATAAAAGATGCAGCCACTGAAGCCATATTGTCTCAAACCTGGGAGAGTCGGCGCCCAAGCTCAGGAGTCAAAAGAACTTGGTATGTCCATGACTTGTCCTTTCTTCTCCTACAAATCCAATGAACAAATCTTAAAATCCCTTTGGACAATTTCAGGTCAATGGCAAATTAGTGCCTGACTGTTTTAGGACTGGATTTTACCTGAAGAACATTTTGTTCAGATATAACACTGACAATAACTGTCTCAGCTGGGTTAGTATTTACACATAAATGCTTTCTCTTGTGCTCCTATAATATATGTGGATTTCTGTTTGTACTGCTGGTTGCTTCGAGGGCTGTAGTGTTGTAGGGAGGATACCCTAACCAGTTCTTACCCAAAGGTCAAGCTTAAGCCATGAAGGACTATGATTTTTCACTTACTTTTACCCAACTTCTTGTTTCCTTTTGGTGGCCCATGCAAAGGACCAGGCCTGCTGGTATCCTGTGGGCCTGCTTGCAGCCCCAGCGTTGCTTTTGGAAACAGCTCACATCCCTCCGGAATTGTTGCTCAGTGTATTTTTTTCTTTTCCCTTGGCTCTCCAAACGTGCTAAAGTGTCATTAAGACAAACGGCAAACATTTCTCCTTTTCTCACATCTGTCAAAACTTCAGAATCTACTTTCATGACATTTCATACAACATTTTTTTACGTACCACTCAAAGGACGTAGAATCCTAATGAGCCTTCTTTCCATGATTTTCATCTCCCATGTGCTGCTGCCCCTGTATAATAAATTAGCAAAAGGGAAAGGGGTGGAACAAGCGATATAAACAGCTGTGGGGTGGAAGGAGAGGAAAAGGTACCGTGGAGACACGCTGTGAATGAAGTATCCATGTATTAATACCAAGTTGGCATGCTCCTCAGCACCTGAGCAGTGCGTTTCCTCAACCTGCACCCAACCGGCAAGGAAGCTGAGCTCCTCCCTAATAAACTGGAGTCATCAAAGGAAAAATCCCTAAGACTTAGCAGCACCTTTGCATTTCCAGTGTCAGCAGAGCATCAGAAACCAAAAGGAGGCTTCATTTTTGGCCCTTAATTTTAAAAATAATTGGTTGCTTCTGCAATTGCATACTTGGCCTGCAAATGTTAACTGATGTGCTTGCTTTTACTGCCTGTAAATGTACTGTCTTCTATATAATAGTTTCTAATGGGAGAATGAGAACACTACTTTTTCTAGTCAAAAACAGAAGTAAAAATGTACCAAAAATTGCTTAAATGCCTCCTTTATGGAGGAAAAAAGTGGGCAACCATTTCTCTTAATTCAAGGCTGGGAAGCTATTGGTGCTGGTAGCTCAGGTTCTTCCCTGTTAATCACTACAGTACAAATAGTAGCCACCTTCTCCCCATTCTCTGGGTAGAGGAAAGACATCTTCAAATGGACTGGCTGGCCTGTAATAGCTTGGATATCCGCAATATAGTTAATAAGATGCTGAGCAAGTCTCCGTTAGTTTGTTAAAGGCTGGCCATGAGCAAAAGACCTACTTTCAATATAAGAGATGCTGAGGAATGGCTCTGCTAGCAGCAGTTTGAAAGCACCCAGGGCCTCTGCTGCCAGGAGAGAGTATTTTACCTTGATTACAGAATACCAATAGAATGCCAGAATCCCAGAATGGGGGGGGGGGTTGGAAGGGACCTTTGGAGATCATCTAGTCCAACACCCCTGCTCAAGCAGGTTCACCTAGAGCAGGTTGCAGAGGATCACATCCAGGTGGGTTTTTTAATATCTCCAGAGAAGGAGAACCCTCCACCTCTCTGGGCAGCCTGTTCCAGTGCTGTGTCACCCTCAACAGCTATAGTTGTTGTAGGATATTTTATTTTTCCATCTTCAGGATACTAGCTCTTCCATCCGGAGGTGGCCTGTACTGTTAATCTTAAAGAAAATCATAGAATCATAGAATCATAGAATCCTAGGGTTGGAAGGGACCTCTGGAGATCATCTAGTCCAACCCCCCTGCCAGAGCAGGGCCACCTTAGAGCAGGTTACACAGGAACGCGTCCAGGCGGGTTTTGAATGTCTCCAGAGACGGAGACTCCACCACCTCCCTGGGCAGCTTGTTCCAGTGCTCTGCCACTCTCAAGGTAAAGAAGTTCCTCCTCATGTTTAGGTGGAACTTCCTATGCTCAAGTTTGTGCCCGTTACCCCTTGTCCTATCACTGGGCACCACTGAAAAGAGCTGTGGAACTTGGGGTTGGTACTACATAAATAAACAGAAATGAAACAATAAAGTTTGTTGCCAGGATAGGGCACACAGTCATTGAAATGCCCAATGAATGGTTCTTGGACATTGGTAGACCATGTAGTGTTTCTGGTTTAGATCAGAAGAAGTCAGAGATACCAGTACTGTCCATGCTACCAAGCTGGCCAATAATGAAAACTACATCTTGTTATTCCCTTTCAAACTTGTTTCCGTTTTAATCTGGTGTGTCAGGACTGAAATATGTATGTATACATATAGATGCACTGCTATATATATATATGTATGGTGGTGCTGTACATACATGCATCTTTCTATAGCCCTAACAGTGGTCAGTGCCCTGTGTCCACCTGAGCAGTGCAATATGCCAAGGGCAATGTGGCAGTCACCTTTTATGCTGCTTCACAGTAGGGAAGGAGACCATCACCTCCAGGTGACTTCCAGCCTTGTCGGACTGATGATGCCTCATGGCCCCTGCCCAAACCACCACAGCCCTTGTAAGTGGCCTCACAGGTCTGAGTTAGATGAGACCTGCAGCCTCCTTCCTGCCTGAGATGTGATGCACAGACCAAATTACCTTTCACTGCCTCCCCTGAAGTCAAAGTTCAGCTTTCTCCAGCAGCATCAGCCAGCGGGAAGCCTAGATAATAGTTTGACATGGTAGGCGTCAGTACAGAGAAATGCGCTTCTGCCTTGTACAGGTTTTCTAATACATTTTCCGAAAGTTTCCAAATGAAGCAGGTACAGCAGAAACTGATGAAAATTCGATTTCATTTGCAGGGGGAGGAAAGGGAAGAGCAAGATGGGTTAATGTGCTTCAGAGAAGATCCTCCAGGAGGAATGTTTACAGGTAGTCACCTGCCCTACTTTTACCTTTCATGTTGGATGTCATCTTTTACTAAATTGCCAAGATTTTCACTCACATCAATAGGAGCTTCGGAGTGCTCAAACTTCAGGAAATCAGCATGTGTTTGGGGGGCCTAAATCTGAACTTAGAAGAATAGTTTTGTGTTTTCTCATACCGCTGGCAAAATGTAAATTTCCTTGGTGCAACGTTCACTCATTATCGCTGAATCAAAGAGCAGTCTCAGTTCCCGCTGGCATCTTATTTAACAAAAAAACTAAAAATCTCTTCCGTTGTAGACATACATTACTATGTGAATGGATGATGCTGCCTCGATGTTCACGTCTCACACTTGTGTTGATTAGCTGCCCTATTTTAGGACTGTTTGCATTAGGCAATAGGCTAGTAAAATCATTAGTGTGCAAACAAAAGTAGGTGTTCAACCTTAGGAATTAAACATATAAGGCACATGATTAAAATTATGAAGGTTTATAGAAATGGGAAAAACCACATGAACTAGGTAAGACATGATGGTCTGAGGCAGATGAGCTTCACTGGGGATAAATGACAAGGCTGAAGCGCACAAGTAAAAATAATCAGAACTCCTGTGTAAAATGACGCTGATGTATTCTGAATGTCACATTACACCGCACAGTGCTATGCTTGCTCCGAAAAGGCTCTTTAATTATAGTTGCTCAAGCCTTAAAATCACAAAAGTACAGCAGAGATGGGCACCATTTAAGCAACATAAATCATGTTACTGAAGATGTGGTGCAAATGGGAAGTTCATCCCTTAGGTAATTTAGCAAGACTTACCTGTGATATTTAATTATCAGTGCATCTATTTAAAGCTAACAGCGGGAAGTTTTAAAGGAGGGAAGGGTCTAAAAATTTTTATTAAAACTATTATCCTTTTAAAATATTTCTTTCTGCTTTATCTTCCCTTTCTAATCCTTGTATAGTAAATTGCTTTTGGTTGGGTTTTTTGCATACGAGCCAGTTACCTGCTCTCCCTATCCTGTTGTCAAGGGTGACAACCTGTTCTGGAAATCTCTTCCTAATTATCAGCCCTTCACAAGGATCTGCAAAAGAGGGTAACACCCGCTAACGGATGTCCGAGTTCAACAGTCCCAGGGGAACAGGAGAACCTCATGCGGGGACGAGGAGGCTTTGCCGTAGGGGTCGGGATGGCGGTGTGTCAGCCGTACGTTGCAATTTGGCAGACAAAAATGACTTTGGCAGTTTCATCCTCTCTTTCCCGCTGCCTGTCAGAAAGGGGACCCATCCCCTCAGGCATCGCTAGAGACATCCCACACTCAGATACGGATAAACAGGGGAAGTGTGCAAGCCAAAACTTAGTTCCGGAATTAAATGAGAAAACTCAGCCCATGATGGTTTGAGTGTCCTGGAGAGTGCAACCTGGGACTTTGTTGGCTTTGTGAACTGCTGGCCTAGCTATTTAGGCTAACAATAATTCTTTCCTTAAAAGCTTTTCTCCCACAGTTTTCTTTTCAGGAGTTGGCACTGAATAAAGTAGCTTAAGGAAAAAAAAAAAAAAAACAACACAAAATGGGGCAGAATTTCAAGCGGAAAAACTGAAAAGCCCTCTTGAGCTGTGGCCACACACAGTTGCATGCTCTCAGCTGTCCTGGGATCCCTCCCCTGCAAAGTGTGCTGCCTGCTTTACTCTAGATGTTTTCTGTCTTTTAGACAGTACTGATGCATTCATTAGCAGACCTCTGAAGAACGATTTTAGATTTGATACTACCTTAGCCACAGTTTTCTATCACACCTTCCTACGCTTTTCCTATGCTAGACGTTCCCAAAGGTTTATTGGTGCAAGGCTGGAAGGGCTATGCTGTGCGAACACAGTGCTTTGGTACTTTGTAGCCAGGATCTCCAGGATTCATCTGGCCACGCTGCCCTCCTGGGACACTTCCTTGGTTGTCCTGCAACTCTGTTCCTTCCATCGTTCTCCTTCATAAAGGCGGAGTTGATTCATCTCTGTGCAGCCAAGCTCTAAAAATTCATTGTCATTTTGGGGAACAGCCAAATTACCATTGTCTTCAGCAAAGCTAATCATCTGCTTAGGAAAGTTCAAGGGCTGGGTATGTGGATTTAGAGGCACGTTGGCTTTGCAAAACATGTTTTGCTGTTATGAAGAAATTCATAAATAGCACAAGTGATGATTTGGCAAGCAAAAAGAGCTGGGTTCTTTAAATAAACTGTTAGCAACAAAAATCTGTGATCAACTCAAAAATTTATTGAGAGAAAAGCATGAATGAAAAAATGAAAGAATATTAGGTCTAAACTAAAATGTTTTCTTGGCAGATCCACATGCAAAGATTAAAAAAAAAGTATTAATGTTAGTGGCAAAGTATTAGAAATTAATAATTTTTCCTAAACAAAAATAAGATACTGAAAAGTATGTGAAATATGAGGAGAAAAATGCTTTTTAGCATCACAGTGCCTTACCACATTCCCCACAAGCAGAGGATGTGTTTGTCAAAGGCATCTAGACTTATATTCTCAAGAACAGCTGGATGTGTGTGCCATAATTTACTATTAACGAGCAAGAATGTGGTATTTCAGGTGGATTATGTTACATGGAGGTAGACGTTTTGAAAATTGTATTGTAGCTGTGCATAATTAAATGAATGATCCCCCTCCCACTGCTCAAAAGGTAGAGTAACTGAACTGCTTCCTCCCGTTTGCCTTTAGAGTGATATCCACTTCTCTGTGGCTTCTGATTTTCAGATGAGGCACTTCTTGTGCGGAGAGGGAAAAACCAAAACTCTTTCCTAAATGTCTGCTTTCATAAAGCGCCGGCTTCGCTTGTCACCTAGTGACAGATGTTAAAAACTCTGGAGAACCATTTTGGATGATCATCATCCCAGGATGCATCTGCATGAGTGCCTCTGTGATCAATGCATGCTATTTTTTAAAAATTATTATTTTTAAAATTTCATTTAGCTGTAAACCTTCTCTGCACCCACATTTGTAGTACCGCGCAGCAGAGTTAACACACAAGAAATGGCTTCTCTCCTGGAAAAGCAAGAGTTCATTTTAGTTGAGAAACCTGGAGCCATGCATAAGCGCTTATGCTCGCTCAGTCTCTCTCACTTCCTTTTTTTTTTTTAATATCTTTCTGCTCTTACAGTGCCAAAGGAAAAATTCAGCCAGAGCTGAGTCTCTGCACAAAATACAAGAGGTTTGCTGGAGTCCCCTGCTGTGCAAGGAAGAAGCATCAGCTGATTGATCCACCATGTCATTTTACCTTCTCCCAAGATTTCACAGCCTTAAATGTCTTTGTCTGTAAAGATCCTAAAGCAGGTGTAAATATGATTGAGGTTTTACACTGGAAGAGAAAATCAAATGTAAGCTTTAAGGGAAAGACGTCTGTGTGTGGAAGAAGCAGTAGCTGGATTCATAGGTGTCGTTTCTGAATCCAGGAACATACTTGCAGTTTGCAATTTTGGAGACCCGTGAGTGAGAGGCTTTGAACGTCTTCCCCTCTCCTTCTGATGAGTCTCAATTTACCACGTTTCTGTCCTTTTTGTTTGGAAAATGTGCGCTGCTACGTACATCGCACATGCCATGCTGCATCCTTGCAGCCACAGCCCTTTGTGCTCGGCGTTTGCAGATGGATGGCTTTTTCCATCATACATCACGGCTGTGACAGCAGACTGATGATCTACAACTCCGAGCGCTGTAGCTCTGATGATGTGGCTGTGGCTGTAGTAATAATGTGGGCCTACTCCAGGGACAGCAATGCTGCATGGGGTTTTTTTAAAGGTGAAGCGAAAGGCTTAAATCCCCTCTTGTTTCCTATCTGCTTCCCTCCCCAAAGCTGTTTCAAGTCCAAGATCAATGGGGAAAAAAAAAAAAAAAAGATTAATCCATCTTCTGTGGAAATATCATCACTGGTGCGAGAGAGCTCCCTGATTTAGATGCTGGACAGGATATCACAAAATCAAGCTTTGTAAAGAGAGAATTGGTCAGAAATGCAAAGGAAAGTCTGACTTTTGGATGTCTTACCCTGACAGGTAAATATTGTCATATCGGAAGCTGAACAAACCTGTCTTCTGTGTAGCCGCAGTCTGATCGACTTTTGCAGTTTTTCCATAGGCTCATATCTCTAGTCTTCATTAAAACTCCAGCTCCTGGAGGCAAGTGAGTTTGTGAAATCACATCTTTCCTAAGTAAATAAGCATTAAATTCTTTGAAAGGAAACATAAACTCTTCAAATCATGACACCGGTTACCCACGGAGGTTCACAAGTGAAAAAGTCAAGGAAAAACCTCACATTTTGTTATTATTGTATTTCGCAGGTTTTAAGCCATTCCACTGATTTAGGGTTGAGTCATGATGTTTGATTGCTTGGGGATAGTAACAATACCAAATTTAGATCCTCAGCTGGCAGTCACTATGCATCATCCATTCACATAGTAATGTATGTCTACAACGGAAGAGATTTTTGTTTTTTTGTTAAATAGGATGCCAGCAGGAACTGCCAGCCAGGGAAACTGCACCTGCACTGCACTGTGAGACAAGTGAAAGGAAAAGTCCTGCATTGACTTCAGCAAGATTCAACTCCAGCCCAAGCCTCGTGCGTCGCAGGAGTTGGGAGTATTGCCTGCGCACACTGATAGAAATAGTGCAACATTGTTTTCTTGTGGATTTTATTGTTTTCTAAAGCATATAATTCAGCTAAGGCCAAAGGGTTTTAAAAGGTGAACTTGAAATCAGTCTCTGAATTAGTGGAAGTGAAGCCATTCCACCTTTTCTCTGGGAAATGAAACAAAAAGTGCACCGGCAGACATATCTGCTAGTGTTAATTAAGCAA
The DNA here is from genome assembly GCA_013400135.1 of Rhinoptilus africanus. Classification (NCBI taxonomy): domain Eukaryota; kingdom Metazoa; phylum Chordata; class Aves; order Charadriiformes; family Glareolidae; genus Rhinoptilus; species Rhinoptilus africanus. Next base: position 68,255 of record VXBO01002398.1, read on the forward strand.
TAACTGTTTGCGGAGGACTTTACGTACATGTGGCACTGAAAAGGAAAAGGCACGGCAGGTGACCTGACCCCTAGCTCTGGCTGAAGGAGAGAGGAGCTCCTTGCATGTCCTGTACACAAGCTCCTGCCTTTGCTAAGCTGCTCTCCTAATAATGTAGTAGTCATTTAGCGAAATAAAGCAAACTGCATCTTGTGGTAACTTACTTCATTAAGCAGGGAGTATTCACCAAACACCAGTGCACTGCTAGGCTGGATATGGTCAAGATGAAACACGCCGCGCTGTGTGCTGGCTCAAGAGGGGTCAGCTTTCTTCTAATCCAGCTGCTTTGCAGCCCCAAAGCTGCTTCCCTGTTGCTCACAGCTGGTGGAGGCCAAGCCTTATCCAAAATGTCCACGCACCCCCCCAGAGAGTAATTTGGGATTTATAGATTTTGTGATCTGCTGACAGGACAGAAGGACCAGGAACTGCCCCAGTCCGGCAGCAGTCCCCAGGTGGGTGTCGCAGCCAGATGCGAGGAGGACCAGCTGCGAGGCTGTCTCCGTCCCTGGCGAGAAGACTCAGTTGGGAAGAAACGACAGAGCGACTTGACCATCCTCATCACAACTGTCCCCACTGCAGCAAAAATTCTGCCCCGTTGCTGCAGGGCTCTTACCTGAATAGTTTCTAGCCCTCCCATGTAGTCTGCCCTTTCTGGGGTCTCTTGTCCTACTCCCGAACCTTTGAGGTGAGGGGAGATCTGCACTCAGGGAGTTGCCCACCATCTCCAGTCTGGCTTGCTTGGATGGTTTCCCCACTGCCTTTGCAAGTCTGGTACCTGGTCCCTCCTGTCATTTCCGTGGTGGTGGCCGCTCTCCAGGCTCCCTTGGCAGATTGCTGTGTCACCTGCTTGATCTTGGGGAGTTTTCCCTAATACTTAATCTAATTTTTGCCTACTGGAGTTAAAACCCATTAGTTCCCCTTCTGTCCTCACTGACTAATGAGAATTAGTCCCAATCCTTTTTATAATGTCCCTTATTGTGCTTGTAGACAGTTATGTGTCCCTTCAGCCCTCTCTTCTCCAGTCTGAACAGGCCTTTCTCTCACAGGTCTTATTTTCCAAATCCTTTATCACCTTTGTTTCTTTCCTGTGAGCTCTTCCCAATTAATCTTTTAAAAAAATGTGCCCCGCACCAAACAGTGTGCCACTGCCTCTGTTGCTGAAGGAGAGCAGCATCATTAGCATAATTATCTCGACTGGTTTTTCCACAGCTCTGCTATTAACCGTTTTATTACTGGGGCACCTTGTCTGGCTGGCAGCCTGCAAATCCAACCTCCTGAGCGCGGGCTGATGTAGGGTTTGACTGACTGGCTCTTCAGCTGGGAGTCATTTTTACGAGTTCCTGCAAAGGCAGATACCACTTTGGAGGCAGAGTCCAGTCCCTGCCTTCAGGCAGACTTCAGAGAGCAATGTGGAAAGTACTGTAACTTGGGAAAAGCCTTGGGGAGCCCCTGTCCCAAAAAAGGCTCAGGGTGGCAGGTGGCTCCAGAAGGAGCTGGTGGCCCTACTCCTGCCAGGGCAACGCTGGCCACGTTGGATGCCAGCCCGGGCAAATGGCAATTCCTCCCTGGTGTGCCTTTGGGGAGGCAGGGCTGTAAGGCATGAAGGCCATGAAAAACTTGTCACCTCTGGCTGCTGGCAGAGAAGCTGGCTTCCAAATGCAAGGAGAGTTCAGCCATTTCACCAAGTGCTGCCGCCTGGTCGCAGCTGTGGCACCCAGCAAAGCCCAGCTCGGCTGGATGGACGTTCATCTCTCAAAGAGCAGCGCTGCTGGCTTGCATTGCTTTTAGGGTTTTATCGGTGCCGTCCATATCCTATAGCAAAACAATACGCTTCCCAGGATTTTCTATTGCCATGCTACAGCGGTGCATTTCATTATTCTCTGTGCAGAACACTGACGTCGTTGAATCTCAGTAGGTTTCTTCCATTTATCTCCCACACACCACATTACGCTTTAATCCTGTCCTTCTCGATATTTGCATATCCTCCTTGGTTTGAATGGTACCTAAACAGGGGCTTGCTCTTAAAAGCACGGACAGATGTGTATGTCTGACTACGCCAAGAGCTGCTAATGAAAATAGCAACGAGCATGGGGGAATAAACTCGCCACCTGTGGAGTCTTGTTTGGCATCCTCATTCAGCCTAATAAAGAATCATTCATGTTTAATTGCTACATTTGATTGTTTAATTACAGTTATTTTACATGCCATCTTGTAGTTTTGTCTTGGCTTTAGACACTGTCTGTTACCTTACTCTTTTTGAATAGTGAATTATACTATAATAGAAAATTATTTTAGTCAAAGAATTAGAACTAGGCCTTTAAATTGTAATCAGGATTTTTTAAAAAAATCTGTTCATAAACCCCTTTCTATTTGATGTTGCTGTATAGATTCAAATCCAGGCTTTTTTGTTGCAACAAGAATTATCTCAAATGCTCTTGCAGGGCCACAATATGAGTAGCCTCATCTTCTCACTGAAGTTTTATCAAATTAAGTTTACTTTATTTCAATGCCAATTCATTTTAACCACTGCAGGACTTTTTTTGTACAGGCTTAACTTGGCATAAAATTAGTTTATTGCAGGTTCACTTAGTTGGGCAATGTTCTGACTTCAAATCAATACAAATCTGTCCTAAACTTCAATAAGATGGTTTGCTTGCAAACCTGGCACCTGTTTAACTAAATGAAAGGAAAGAAAATGAGGAAAACCCCTCTGCTTCTTCTGCTGTGGCTTTTTGGTGCTCCCATCCCGTAATGAAATGTTGGGGAGGTATCATCTACCAACTTGGAGACCTGGCGCAGCCCCTTGCCTTGGTAGCTGGTGAGTTTCTGTGAGAAGGTCTCCCTGAACCTAATGCCCAGGACAGGTGTTGGTGGCCTCTCCAGCTTAATGATGGACCTGTCCTGGGCTTCGTCACATGTTTCCCAACAGCAGCTGGGTTACAAACAGCCTGCCCCTCCCTTTCACTTACCTTTTGATAGGGTAACTATTATTATTTAACGTATGCGCCTAATGACTTCTTCCAGAAGCAATGAAATGTCTCCAGGTCATCTGACAATCCTTTCTTTGTGCTTCTGTAAACTGTACTGTGTCACCTGTGGGTCAGACATCACCGTACAGCGAGCAGTTCCCAGCTCCCCTCTTTGCTTTCAGAGCTTGCTCTGAGCCCCCCTGGTTTTTCTTCTCACCTTGTGCCTTGGCACACCTAGGCTCCCTGCCCCCAGACTCCCATCCATGGGAGTGTGCTACGCCCCGTATTTTTGGTACATGTACATTTGTCCTTTCTGATCTTTGCACGTTAAACTGCCCAGCATTTGGTCCGTCTCTGCTCCTGGGGCTCTGGTCTCTGACAAATTGGTGTAGAAGCAGCTGAAACACCTGAAATGCCCCAGGCCGTTTAAGGTCTACGGCAAAACCATCTACCATTTCTGTTTTCCTTTCCTTCAACATTATGATCTTCCCAAGTCTATATCCCAGCAACCAACATCCTCATGCATTTTCCAGTCCCATTCTCCCTTGGACAGTGGCATTTCCCACTTTGGCACCATCTTCTCTGACACAGAAACACGTAATCACGCAGTGCTCCTCCCACATCCAAAATTAAAAGACTGGGTGACTGCGAGTACCACACATAGTGTCTTGCTTTGTCTCTGGCTTGCCTAAACTCCCCTCCTAGATGAGTAAAGACAAATTCCTCTTTGTATGCCCAGGCAGCTGTGATGGCAAAGGCTGCACCCATCCTCCTCACATCGGCTGCAATGAAACATTGCATCATAGGGAAATGTGCGTGTCGTAGATGGTGCTGTGACTTGCAATGCTCACATCTCCTGATTTTAGGCACCGGAGTAATTCCTTTACTTAGGCCATTTCTATGTGGCCAATATAGACCCAGGAGGAGGAGGGACTCCCTTTTACTCCTGCTTTTATTCCTTCTTCGCTAATGCCTAAATCTGTCTTTGAGCTGGTACTTGGGTGCTCTGCCCACCCAGAAGAGAGGTGACTTTCTCAGACTAGTCTTTAACTATGTCGTTTAATAGGAGAAAACTTTAGGATGCTAGCAATTGGTGTCCAGAATTTAGAGAAAAAATATTGAGAAGGCATTTATCAAATAAAATAAAGAATAAAAAAATTCAGGGCACTGCACTGTGTGAGGGTTCTCCGTAAGAAAGAAAGAAAGAAAGGAAAAAAATAAGCGAGCCAAAGATCTGCAGGACAGTTTAATGCTAGTTATTTACCTGCTTGGAGCCCCTAAGGGATTTCCCAGTGTATGCATCTTGAGCTCATTCCTAGGAAATTCTTCCCTTGCTTTTACTGCTGCCTTGCCTTTCCCCTTCTCACCTTGTACAGCAAAGAAATGACATGCCATCTCAGTGCTTTTTTTCAGGATAATTTCAGCTACTTCTTGCTCAGTTAAGATTTTTGAAAAGATCAGGCTCATGTACTCAAATCTGTTTAAAGTGCTTTGCAAGAATGTGGCACATGAATACTAAATCATTATTCATCATTTGACCAGACATGAAAATAATTCCCACCTGTAACTAGTTCCTTAAAATGGCCAGTGTAATTACTAATATGTGGAAAAAGAAGGCGGGAAACAACTACTATTTCTGCAGACAAGCAGCATCTTACTGAGACAAGGCTACAGTGAAGCAGGCAATTTTCAGTTCTCTTCCAGCAAGCTTTCTACATCCTTTCTTGCCTTTGCACTCATAGAAAGCCAATTTTCCATGTCTCTACTACACGCAAAATGGGGCAAGATTTTAAAGATACAGCTCTATGCCATCTGACTGCAGCAGACTAAAAGAAAAATGAAGTTCAGCACTTAACTGATCCCTTCGCAATATTTCAGGGTAAATTAAAAATCAAAATGTCAAGAGGTTCAATATGTCAGTGGGCCTTTTGACAGAGCAGCCACTTTGAAACCTAAATGGGAACTGTGCTCTTTCTAAAAACCAAACCCAAATGTGTGCAGCTGCTGCTCTGTTTCGAAATTCGAGCCCTTCATCTTTGTATTTCTTTTGCAATAAAATTAGTAAAATATTCTGGTTGCTGTTCTACTTACTGTCAGAGCGGAAAACCTCAATTTCATAGAACAGCTCCCTATTTATTAGGATGGCCATTCTTCATTGTCTGCATTAACGTAAATCCTGTGAATCTCACAGTCCACCTTCTTCCACTGAGCAGAACTATATTTGCTGCCCACAACATGTTTATCTTTCCTGGCCCTCAACAAATCATTTTTTGTTTTACCATCTCAGTTTGTGTTTGTAAAACAGGAAAGATAATAAATGATAATACTTACCTTCTTCACAGAGATGTGGTGAAGATTAATTAGTTCTTGTTTATACAAAGACTGGCAATAGTGATCTGCAGGTTTGCAAAACACTGGAGTGATCGCTATCGCTGCCGCGCTTGACAAAGAAGCACAGTCAAGGACAGGAGCTGGTGCCACTGCAATCATTTACAGGATAGATAATATATGTGGCCTTGAAGAAAACTCCCCAAAACCTTCTGCATCTGCACCTAAAACCAGAAGGAAATGCATAACAGGACACTCAGAAGTTGAGTTTGCAGAGCAGCGTTTGCAGGACAGCACCGTGGCAGCCCCGTTCCTTTGCATCTCAGCAAAAGCAGTGTTACAGACTTGTAAGGGGGTGATTTTGTCTCGGTGGAGCCTGCAAGTTCAATCACGTGCCATTAGCACGTGACAAGAGGAAGGACATCCAGGCACTGTGGAGAGGCTTGCCAGCTTCCAGGGTCCATGCTGCTACAGGTCCATCATAGGGGCCACAGCCACAGGGCTCAGCCCAGCATGTGACTGGTGGTCTGAGCATGGACTTGAGGCTTTGGTGAAGCTCAAAACGTGCTCTGAACAGTGCTAGATGCATCCAACCAGCTCTGAAAGTGCTTCCCACTGCTCGAGGGGCTGCTCCTCGCCCAGCCACATGTCCCCCACTGTCGACTAGGCAGTGTGGGCTAGTGTGGACCTCGCATTGCAGCCCACCTCAAGCAACGTGCTCCTTTGCCACTTTGTCTGTGGCACCCCTGGGGTCTCCATTGCTGCCTTCCCCCCACTGCAGACCCTTTAGCCTGCTGGAAGAGGCACATGGATAAGCAATCTGAATTGCTTATTCAGTAGCCTCCTAGATAGATAGTGTTAAACTGTCTCCTCCTGAACTTTGCTACAGATGCAGTGATGGACTTCACCTCTCCTGCTCACGTACACCTTCCCCGCCCGTCGCTGCGTACACGTACGGTGCCACGGCAAATTGACACCTTTGGCACTCAGCCTGCTGCGTTAGTGAGATACTTGCAGGCTGTCCAGTCAGCAGGTTAGGCTATTTTCATAGCCATGCATCAGCAGCGAAATGTGTTTTTCCCCACAGCTGCCCAATTTGTTCTTGTAGGTGCTTTTGAGAATGGCCGGCTTTCAGCCTGAGTTTGCTGCAGGCAGGGCTGTCTCTACGAAAGGATGGAAGGCTGCACCGGCCTGCACGTCTTGTCCTCTGCCTTTCCCCCCTGTTCCCTACAGCTTTCCATAGCCTCTGTCTGTCTCTTTTTGCCTTTGTCAGCAGTTCCTTGCTGCCCTGACAGCTGCCCCTGCCCTCCTGTGTCGCTGCACCGCCTGCGGCAAGGAGGAGATGTGGCACATCCAAACACGACGACATAGCAAACGGCGAACTCCCCCTGGGCAAAGCGGGGTCTGCGGCCAGTGATGGCCATGACTGGCAGCCAGCAACGGGTGCTGCAGGTTGCTGAGAGAGCAGACAGGATTTTTGTTGCTGAAGCTTTGCTCCTCCTGCAGCTGAAGCAGCGCAGGTGATCAGAAAGAGCCAGCCATGGGTGATGCTTGTCCCTGCATACCTTGTGACTGCATTTGTCACATCAACCATGACACAGGGCTAGGATTTGGTGGGTGATTCTTCTGCTTCAGCCAAGACCAAAACACTCTGTCAAGGAGAGGTGAATTTAGCAGAACATGTGTGAGATCTGGGACACCAATACTACAGTTACCATGTTGACCAGCAGGTCCCCAGACGAGATGGTTGGTCCATCCTTCAATGACAGGGTCCTTTGAATTCCAAGATCTTACTTTGTGCTCCTTTGCTTTCAGCATTTACTGCGTAGCTACATATTTGTGCGAGTTCTCTTCAGCAGTCCGCTTGCTCCTCTGTTAGCTTTGTTTCTGCTGCACATCTCGCTAGGTAGAGACTGCAGCCATCTGAATAAAAAACACAGCCAACACTGACTGTTCAGTAACTCCTTGTAACAAAAGCAGCACAGATAGACCTTCCCTGTTCTGTAAAGATATAAATTCTCAGCAAGGGCTTTTTAACAGCAGAGGTCCAGTTGGTATGGTGGACAGATAGGCCACTAAGGTCAAAGTCTACAGGTTAGATTTGCAAGGCTAAAGATGTATGCTGTGTGATTTCAGGCTATAGACATCCACTTAGTGGTGTGAGCTTAAAGGCAGGCTGCATTTTAGGCAATTTGCATTGCAAAGTGTATGCAGGTGACAGTGCAATATGACGGGAGATGTTATTACTGAGATTAGAATTTACACTTATAGCCTAAATTGAGATAGTATTTGTCTCAGAAATGACCATACCCTGGAAAAAAATTACTAAACATCTGATAATTTAATATTGACTGTGTCCAGTAAATATCCCTTTAGTTTCCTATTTCCAGCTAAGATTAATTTTCTGATCAAAGAAAATTTGATCAGAACTGCATAGAGAGTGCAATAGCAGTGGTATTATTTGAGGATGGCTTGAGGATACGTGTTGTACCTTTGAATCTCTACAGGAAAGCCAGCCAGGAGGGGATGATGATGGCTTGTGGTAGAAGCTCTGCAAGAAATAATAACTCCTCTTTGGGTTTGGAAAGGAGTTATTTTTATGTATTTCTTCTCCACTATCAATCAGAGAAGTCCTTTCCTCACTTAGAAAGTGCAGGCAGTCTTCATTTTATGCCTCTAAACCTCTTAGTATGCTTCTGGTTGAACCCTGTGCTAATTAATAATTATTGACATTTTGATTCCTTAAAAAAAGTCCAGAAGTAGAGATGAATGCTACCACACCATTTGTTTTGGTGTTATAAACTATGTTAACAGGATTAATCTCTGTCCTCCCATGTTTCTGCCCTGTCCAGTGTGACAGATAGCCCCCTTCTCCTTCCCCTCCCACTTCCATCTATTCCTGCTAGATCAGCTTTTTCCATCACAGGTGGAGCGGCTCACCCACGCCAGCTCTGAATGGTTTCTGGTTAGCCCTTCACCAGTCATTTTGCAATACTGCCTTCCTCGCTCTTCTACTACCATCACATTAAATATTCACTGCTTCACAGTGCCTGTTAACTGGATGGTTTGCTACTAATATCTGGCTCTGAATGGAGACATCTTACTCAGAGTATTCCCAGCACCATCTGCTGCCTTTCTTTATTTCCATTTCTAGAAAGGGTTTCAGTGATATCTGAGAAGCAGGGGAAGAATCTGGATACAGTTGACACAAATCCCAGAAAACATTTGTCTGTTTGTCTTATGCGCTAATTAGCGCAGACTTGGTCAAAAGTGTTCTGAACTTTTATTTATTTATTTTACTAATTTCTATAGCATCTATCACCATGACAGCAATGTGCTTCAACGGCAGGAAATTAAAACACATAACACAGGCAGCTAATCAAATGCAAAAGCAAACAGAAGAATTTTGCACAGAGCCCTCGGTGTCGCTACGGTCCCGCTTTGACAGGCAGTTGAGTTTCCCTTTCTGCAGGAAAAAAAAGATGTTTTGTTTGTTTCAAATTCCCTTTTCCCTTGGAAGCGTAAACGTGAAATTATCTATCTTCCTCTGTTGGGATGTCTTATTTATTTTCCTGCTAGTGGCTGTTAAAGTAGATGATACTTAATTATCTCCCGGGTTTAATTCATGGCTTGCACGGTTCAGCATGGGGATTGTGGTAGGACTGGTGCGGACTAACCTGCGCTGTTGAGGTGCACCCTCGTCTTAGCAGCTCTGTTGCCCCGGTGGCCAGGATCCATCCCCCCATAGCTGCCTGGGCTCTGCTGGCCCTCCCATCTGTGGAGTGTTCTCTCTTGTTAGCAGAGTCTGAGCAGGGGTCGGCATGTCTCTGCCCACGGGCAGGGGCTGAATGCTGTGGCAAGGCTTTGTGTGTGCAGCATACTTTTCCGGCAGGTGTGGGCAAAAGGGCAGCCGTCCAGCTTGGTCCTGTGCACAGAGCTACCTGCTCAGCTGAGCAGCAGGGCTGGTAAGGGTTTTCAGCATCCAGAAAGACTTGCTGAGCAGAGAAGAGAGGTTAAACTTGCCTGAAAAAAAGAGGGACACCAAGCTAGTGAGGCTGGTTTTTGCTGATTTGCCTTCAAGGCAGCAGGTACCGGCAGAGAGGGATTTGGAGTTTGTTTCATTGGTTAAGAGTCACCGAACTAGGGAGTTGTTAAGATTAAATCATTCACTTAAATGAAGAAAGACTGGAGGACTGAACCAGAAAGACATAAGGAAGGAGACATGCACCAGGGCCACAGGAGCCACGATTGTGAGGACGGGTGGCCCACTGGCTTGCCCTGTCTTCGTGGGGCCAGGACAGGGGCAAATGAAAACCTAAAAGGAAAACAATTCCATGGGGATCTCTCAAATCTTTGAAAAATATTTGCTGTGCAGGATCCAAACTAGATCTCTTGTGTGGGCTTAGTGAAGCTTTTTATTTCAGCAGTGTTTGAACACAGGTTTTACTGCAGTTCCCGGCACACCATGATTTTTCTCCAATTTTCTGTTTCAAGGCTGCAGCTGGTTCCTGTCCCTGCAGGTTTCACCCTCTGCTGTGGCCATCATTCAGACATAAACCCAAACCCCTCACACCCCAGCGCAGGCAGTAACGCGTGCCGAGTTGCCAGGTCAGCTGGTCAAAGGCCACATGTGAGTAGTAGAGTTAGGGCTAAAACTCTGCTCATCTGATGCCTTTCACCGTAGTCACCGGGCTGTGCGGTGGGATGCTTATCTCCCTCTTTGGCACACGCTTCGTGAAGGGGCTGGCCTATAGTTAAGGTGTATATTTATGCCTGCATTTACATGTTTGGGTGTGCAGTACAGTTGTGTAATCAGAGTAGTGTTTTGGGCTTCAGATGTTTAGATAATTGCCGTGTTTAAAATTATTGTTTTAAAAGAAAACTCTTTTACAAAAATATTAAAAAGAATGAATTTCAAATACGCCATAAAGAGAGCCTAGTAAAAGGGTAACAAAATAATTTCGGGCTCTTTTTAACCTTGACAGTGCCCCTTTGAGCTCTTTACATAAGGTATTGCATACATCAACCACAGTCATGACCCTGCTGAGGACTTCACTCAGAAGTCTGCAAACTTCTCTTGAACATTTTCATCAAATCATCATCTTATACTGGAGTCTTCAGATGATTGCTTTTGGGGGCAACAGAATTTTACCGAAGACAATCGTTGTATTATTCCTCTTGCACCTAAATTAGTTTTTATTTGTATTCTTTTGAGTCAACAGTTCAAACACCTAAGTATACCTACCAAGAAGAGTCCTAACAGATTGGTTTCCTAGTAAGCTTTCTTTAGTATTGAAAACTGAAATGCATTTTCCTTTATTAGCGTTGATAAAATGTCTGCCAGATGAGTAATGACTCAGGCAAAGTTTGAGTCCTTCCCTGCACCCAGTGAGTCTATGCAGGTGCGTAGAGGTTTTCTGCTTTGCTCCTGCAAGATAAATCTGTATTTCACAGAGTCACTGAGTAACTCATCTCATAAATCCACATACTAACATTAGCAGTTCAACTCCTCGCAAAATAATTACATTGCTTCTACTTCAGGTTGTAAACTTGGGTGTATTGTTAAACAGCTGTTGTGTTTCACTCTCCAAATGACCAGAATGATTCAAGGTGCAAAGCAACCAGGTCTTCTCCCAGGTGAGAAATGCTCCATAAATCTAAGAGTCATTATTCCCCTGTCCATCCAGTTACATATACGTGACAGCCATTTACCAGTGGAGATTCTTCATCAGTGAATTACACTAATGAACGCGTTGGTCCATTTTTTAGTTGTCTATCCAGCTTTTTGAGTTATTCAATAGATATTAATTACTGAAAAGCACTCACTAGTTTGCAAAGCCCTTGTACCCAAGTAGTGTTATTTCTTGCCATAAGGGCACAGCAAGGTTAAATACCAAATGCCATTTGATATAATTTTGCAGAGATTTTGGGCATATGGAGCCACAAAAGTGCCTGAGGCCGTCATCAGATCCACTTGGCATCCATAATCAGGAGGAGCAGGCTGATTGTCTTTGCTTTTCATAACTCTGCATTTGAGTGGGAACTCTCCAAACTATTTCATCCGATAATGTCTTAGTGAAACTTTCATTTTGTGTATGTAGCTAGGCAGTCTCTCCCTGCTTTGAAAAATTATTTTATATCATGGCCTTTTTCTCTTGTCTTTGTTTTATTTTTGTAGGTGCCAGTCTAGAGGCTGCTATTTTAAAGTTTTTTCTTTTCCTTGCATGCTTGCTTTAAAACGATGTGTGGGTATTGAGTATGATGTATTTTAAATGGCTAAAATAGAACATGTTGATGTATATTCAATAGAAATTGATTTGAGACTGCAGCAACCATGATACCTTCATATGCAAAAATTGGAAGGTGTCATAGTTTCTGAAGTAGTAAATGTTAGCACGTATCAGTCACTATTGGTCAGGTTCAAACTAAAGCCTTTTTTTTTTTTTTTAAATTAAATAGGTATAGGTTATTCTCTGAGCTGCAGACATTTATAGTTTCCTGGACTTGGAAACAAACCAAAGTTTGTTTCCCAGTTAGCCAATGAGAATAACTTTACGAACCCTACAGTGAACATTGCTTTGGAAACCTGGATAAACATAATCACACCGCACTTTCCAAAAATGAAAGTAACCCCCAAAAGGCTTTTGTTGCATAGGGAACGGGAGGAGCTCACAAGTGTCTACTAAGGGTAATGGGCTCTAAATTTCAGCTCTGTTCTCTGATCCACAGGGGCAATTCCTCTCAACCTGATCCCAAAGTCTGCAGCAAACTGTTGTATTTAAGAGCCCTTGGGAGAGTATTTCATGGAATGGAGATTAGAAAGCAAGAACTGAAAACTGGAAAGTGCTTCGTGGTGTCTCTTTAACAGCTTAGGATTGATTCATTTTAGTATTTGTGTCTCGGCCGTATTCACTGCTGCCTCATAGATCAATGGCACGACGGAGTCCCAGCTCTTGTTGATGCAGCATATGGGAACCGGATCCATTATCTTTAGTTCCCAGGACTATAAAATGTCTAATAAACTCAGCAGCAAGAGTGCCAGATTTGTGCAGCAATACCAGCTGCTCTAGCCTTGTTGAGTATTAAACTATGTTTTTAGTTTCATTATTGATGGGGAATGCTGATAGTCGAGCAAATGATGTTGCTTGCAGATTTAAGGCACTTTACTAAAGCATCAATGATATTAGAGAGTTGAAAGACGCTAAAAGTAAAAGAAAACCAGACAGAAAACAGCTCCTGGCACATAGAGAGTGAATTCATGGTTGACCTGGCTTACTTCTTCTTTGGAAGCTAGGAAGCCTCCAAAGTTGTGCCTATGGGATTTGTATGTGAACACTCGTTGCAGGAGATAGGGGAAAACAAAAATCATGCATACCAGAGCAAGAAGGAGACCCAGCTGTGGGAGATCAGGGCTCATAGCAGGAGTAAAGCAGTTTGGTGGAAATCCCATTTGCCGTGGCGCTCTACTAGCCTGTCCCCATCCTGCCTCCTCCTTCTCTTTTCTCTTCCGCCAGACAGGATCTGGATCAGAAAACAGAAATCCTCAGTTCGCCACTTAATTAAAAAATATTTGCTCATTATCTCATAAGCCTCTTTCTCCCATGTCAGCATGACTTGTAAAGGTGACTTCAGCTGCTGTGCCTCCTCCTGCAGGGAGGGAGGGGGAGATTCATGCTGCAATGAGAAATCAATTTACATTCACATGGGCACAGTCAGTCCTTATTTGTGTCAGCAAACTCAGGCTGGCTGCAGGAATTGGAGTAGGAAGTTCAAATGCCTCAGCCCCAAATGTTCATCCCCTACTGCAGAACCCAAGTCAGGGTGTACCTAAGCATTAGTTCGCTACTCCAGCACTTTTCTCAGTCTCTTCCATCGCTGTTTACATTATAATTTGTCCCTCCCTTGTTTTTCCCACCTGCTGCTCTGTGGCTCCTGCTGTACCTTTGGAATAAATTCCATAATCACTCTGAAAATGGTGCAAATCTTGTTCTTGCATAGGGACATTGTTATGGTGGGTTGGGGGAGCAGCTTCATACTCTGCTTTGCTTGGTCCCTGTGCATTGTCAGTAGGGGCACGTTGCAGTTCCTGACCAATACTAGTTTTTATTGCTTTCTTTACTCCTCTGGGACATGGAGATCAGGCACAGCTAGGGGAAGTTAGGCAACACTTTCAGCCTCTAGTGTTTTTAATTTAGGCACATCAAAATCAGTAGCAGGCACTCAAATTGAAGCAAGTTTATAGGAGCCAGCATCCACAGTTCTCATTTAATCCACTGACTGTTGATGCCTTTGATCAGCCTCTACATATTTCTTGAAAAGAGAATCCTGTATCCCACAGGCAGGATCAGTTTCTGTATCTTGGACATCTTGAAAAAGGGAAAACAAAATTTGTAGCATTAATGCTGCCATAAATGTAGAATAAAAAGTTCCCTTGGCTCTTACCTGGGCTAAGGTCTCTATGGATGGTGATTAGAGTAGCTATCACCCATGCTTGCAGCTAGGCTGCCCTTGGTTTGCAAGTCTGCTGTCACTGTTTGGTGCCCGCTGGCTCTAGACAGCCTTCCTGGGGCATTTCCGATCTCTCAGTCTTTGCCATCAATAACTGCAGCACTGGGAAAAAACTACTAAATGCTGGTGTGTCTCTGCCAACATTTCTGCAAGGAACAGAAAGAAAGAAGCTCGTAAGCCAGGAGTTTAAAGAACAGAGGTTTTGTGCAAGCTACTTTCTTCAATTATTTAAAATGTGCTATAATTACTGGGTATTTTAAAATATTCTGGGGAAAAATTTCTGGGCTCTTCTGTTTTTCCCTTCTCTTTACTGCCACATAGAGTCTCAGCCATTAGAAATGCTAAAGGATGACTTTCATGAAAATGAGGGAGATGGCAACGCATGTTTGACAAAAACACAACTTCTGCTTGGTGGTGCTGTATGTATATCCTGATCAGAAGACGCTAAGAGGTGGAGGATTCATTACTTCCACTGATAGGTTGATCAGAGCTTTTCATCCTTCTTAAAAATGCATTCCTACCATCTCAGCTTTGTCTGTCTCAAGCTTCCAGATACTAGTTCTTGTTATCTCTCGTGTTAAAGAACTTCACACTTCTCACTGTTTCATGCAGGTAACAGTACATTGTAATCAAGCCACCTCTCAGTCGTCTTTTTGATAAGCCAAACAGATTGTGCTCTCTACATTTATCAGTCTAAAGCACTTTCTTCAGCTCTTAAACCATTTTTGTGGCACTTGCTCTGTTTTTTTGTGTGTGTGCAGTCACCAGTTTTGCTACATCCTTGTTAAAAAAGATGAACTCTGGAGCCGAGTGTTTTCAGGAACTGGACTCATCTATAGAATCATAGAATCACAGAAAGTGTTGGGTNATACAAGGCTATATAGACCATATACAACCTAACAAACAAACCTGTTTTTGTGGCTTATTTTACCTCTTTTTAGGGCGGCTTTGCCCTGGCAGCCTGTGTTCAGTTGCTTCTCCATTATGACCTTCAACACTTTGCTGTTATTTTGGGATAACCCTGCTGCCCATTTCCAGGAGTGGCTTCCGCTCTGCATCCCTATCCTTTACACCTGCCTGCATTTAGATGCAATTTCTTCGAGTGAGCCTACTTTACCAAATGTTCCACCATCTTCCACATTTTTTTTTTTTACAGTTTCTCTGGGGGACTTTTAGAGAGATGGCTAGCACCTAACATAAGATGCTGATCTAATGCCTCCTGTTCCAACTCCACAGCACATTTGCCCTGGGAAGGGACTGTGGTCCATGGAAGATCATAAAATGAATCCCCCAGGCCTGTTTCCTTCAGGCAATAAAACAGGAAAAAATTAACTCCTCAGCTCCATCAGCGTATTTGGTGCTCTTGGCCCCATCTTTGTGACAGACCTGTTGCTACCTGTGACATAGAATCATACAATGGTTTGGGTTGGAAGGGACCTTTGAAGATCATCTAGTTTTAACCCCCCTGCCATGGGCAGGGACACCTCCCACTAGACCAGGTTGCCCAAAGCCCCATCCAACCTGGCCTTGAACATTTCCAGGGATGCGGCATCCACAGCTTCTCTGGGCAACCTGTTCCAGCGTCTCACCACCCTCATCGTAAAAACATTCTTCCTTATGTCCAATCTATACTGAAATCTCTTTCACTCAGTCACTGCAGGCCCTGGCAAAAAGTTGTGTCCTCCTCATCATCTGCCATATGTGGTATGTGGGTACAGGACTGTGGTCCCTCCTGTGCCCATGCTGAGGTCAGCTCCTGTCTGCAGTTCAGGTGGGGAAGGATCAGGAGGCGGAGGCTGGGAGTTGTGGCAGCTCCTACCAGCACTCCCCTGTAGGTGCTCATCTGAGGCTGGTCTTTAGGAAAGCTGCTGGGGTGTCAGGAATATTCCTTGTGCCTACAGTTGTGGTAAGAACCTGCATCTTGTTGCTTTTGTTCCCAACAAATTGTGTGTAGGTGGAACCAATTATACATAATGTCCTTCTGCTTCCTAAATGCAAAGCATAGGATTTCATCAAACCTTTTAGATTTCATGAAGAGTCTTGGATGGAAAATATTTTCAGCATCTTGGTCACTTCTGACTTGCAGTGGAAACATCTCTGTTTGAATCCCACGTAGAAATACCTCTTTCTTCATCCATTTAATGCAATCCTTACTGATACTGTGGTGTGCTTATTTTTTAATCACCGTGCTGTATGGTACTAAGTGAAGCACCTGACAATGGAAGGAGGATCACTGTGTCACCAAGTACATCGTCAAAAGGGAAATATTTTTTGAGACAGGGTTTCTATTTATAATAATGCTGACTGACATTAATTATCACTTAAAATCTGTATCAGCACTTCCATTTGGCATAAGAATGATGCCAGGAAGCTCCTCCAGCAGCAAGAAAAATGTAATGCCTCCGTGCTAGGTCCCCAGCGGTTGCTCTGGTGTTGTCCGCAACCATGCAGGGGTGTTGCTCTGTGACAGAAATGGAAGGTATTGCCCTCCCCTTTTAAAATCCCTTCATTTTCCAGTCGGGTTTGCATGCTCAGGCCTTTGCTTTGCTGCTCAACTCCAATTTATGAGCATGGCGGGGTGATTTATTAAGGACTTCAAGAGGCAGACATGAGGGTCGCAGCCGCACCGCTCTCACAGGGCTGGCCAAGCCCCCCTCCCCGTCTGCCTCTGATGCCAGGAAGCAGCTATTTGTATAACATGTGGTGGCGGCGCAGTAAGGCGCTCACCCATTAAAATGCTTTCAGTGCTTGTCCTTAGGACTTAAATAAAGGCTTTTGGTTTTCCAGGCAAGGGTTTCAGAGATGTCCGTCTCTTCATTTGTTGGGGCTTTTTTGGGTTTTTTTGGTTGTTTTTTCTTTGTCCTTTGCGTGTTGTTATTGCTTACATTTCTTAAAGCTCCACAAATTGTAAGCCTGTGGCTTGCAGTGAAGGCATGCTGGTAAATGATTTATAGAGGGTCCTACAAATCATGCTGCATAGAGCACAACCCCTTCCCCCACACCAACAGTCATCATTTCAGAGCAGCACGGTCTTCAAGGGAGCTAAGCCGTCCTTTCCCTGCTGAGGTTTAGGAAGCCAAACAGTAAAATGCAGCTAGAAGTGAGAGTAAACATGCCACAATAACAACCTGGCATTTAACTTTCAGCAGGGCTTAAGGTGGCCTCGGAGAAGCTCTTGCTTATCATAGGTATTATATTCTAACATTAACAGGCATCTGTACATTGTTTTAATGTTTTTACAGATATATATATAAAAACCAAACCAATATATGTCAGCAAGGAGTTAAAATGACTTCAAGGATTAAAAGGCAAGCAGAAACTTCTATCAGTTAAATGAACTCTAGAAATCTCCATTATTAATTGTGGTCTCAGCTGTACCAATCCAGTCAAACCTCAGAGCGGTTGAGGCAGACCTGAGAGCACAATTTGGCTCTGAGATACTAACCTCAGGACTTTTCAGACAGAGAGCCCACAGCGCCACCCTGGAAAGACATCACATATGATGTTCCACAGGGCAGGTGGTAATGCCCACGTATACAACAAATGCTTAAAAAACCCTCAGCCCTCCCAGCTCCCAAATGTGGAGAAGGGATGCTCTTACCTGGCTGCTCTCCCAGTAGCTGGTGTGGCTCCCGGGCACTGGTATGCACTTGGGTAGAGGCTATCAGTGTAGAAAGTTTGGGGATCCAGTTTGGTCTTGGCTGGTTCTAGCGTATGGCAAATATGAAGAGCTTGTAAAATTGCCCACGCTGCTTTCCCATTTCTCTTGTTCTCTGTGCTTATCATAGAATCGCAGAATAACTTAAGCTGTGAGGGACCTCAGGGGTCATGTAGGGCAACCTCTCCATGAAGCAGCGCCAATTAAATCAGGTTCTGCAGAGCCTTGTCCAGATGGGGTTATAATATTGCTGAGGGTGGAGACCACAGTCTCTGTGTGCTCCTGCTCCAGTGTTTCCACTGCCCTTCTTGTGAAAAAAAATTTTGCTAATATCTAATCCGAATTTCCTGCATGCCAGCTTGCATCTTCTATCATGCTGCACCTCTGGGAAGAGTCCAGTTCGTTCAGACTTTTCTTTGCCCAACCTCCAGGCAGTTGCTTCAGGTCGAAGAAGCAGAGCCCCGTACTTTGCCAGCTCTGTTAACTTTAGTGGCTCCAAAGAGTTAATGCAATAAAACATCACAAGGAAAACAGTTCTGGTGCCTAGAAAGGAATGATTTGCAGTGCAGTGAAACAACTGGATTAACAGATTGCAATTTAGACAAAATATTTTACCAAGGAAGTTGCCAAATAGTAGAAATGAAAAGATTTTTTGTTGTTTTTTTACTAAATTAAAAGTTCCTCTGGGGCTGGGAGGGGGATATTTATCAGCAAGTTATGCCCTCTTAAAAATAATCAAAACATTGATGTAGCTATAGACTAATGTCTTAGCAAGATGCACGATCTCCTTAATGGAAAAGTGAATTCTAGCCACTGTGATACTCCATCTGATGAGGACACTTAGCTGTGATGGGGCGGAATAAAGTGCTTTATTATACTAAAGTGAACCACACTGCGAGTGTTGGGGATATGGTTAATGCAAGTACAGAGAAATTACACAGTGTCTGTTTTGACTTTCCGATTTCCTCTAATGGACACACAGTCTCCAGGCCAAGTGCTCGGAGAGTTTTGTGCCATGTCATTTTCTCCAATTATTAGCTATGCTTTTCCTCCAAAGTACCTGGCGGCAGCAGCTCATTCACAAACCTGGCATTTACAACTGGGAATTTAAAGGGCTCGTCTACCACATCCAGCATCCTTCATTTTGATCCCATTTTCCTTTAATGATGCATTAGCCATTTTAACGTGTCAACCGATGTCAGCTGGACAGTGCAGAAAATGCAGCAAAATCGACACCTCCCCGTGGGGTTTTGCCCATGGATTTTGTTGGTTCAGCGTTCATTCTCCAACCATGGCTATATTTCTCTCTTTAAGATCCACCTTAGCTGCCTGTTTAGATGCTTTACTGGTGAAGGCAGCACGCAGCTGCTGATGGGGAGACTGCTCCTGCTGGAAAACTGCTTTCCCAGTGTCAAAGGCTGCTGTGGGGGGGATGAGGCAAATCCCGTGAGGGATGCACACACACCACACCCCCATGCATTCAATTAGAGGGCCCTCAAATGTCGCTTTATGAGAAAGCCTTTCTGTTTCTATACTGCTGTTGCGGATTTGGGCTTGGTTTTCTTTTTTTCTTGTTTGTTTTTCCAGTTGGACTGCCTGGGTCAAACATATCCGGGGTTAAACACTTGTGGATTTTACATATTGGCTAAGAGGGGGTTTTAATCTAAATTGTTAATATACATTCATATATACATATATATACAACTATACAAAGGGACTGCTTTGTCCCACAGCCTTTTTTCCTGCTATCGCCTTCATTTCCCTCCACCTGCCTTCCTATCTCTGCCAGTTTATGTTGAAAACCCATGGAATGCCCAGCCAGTGTAAGACACTCTACTTCAACATTTAAATCTCTCTTCCCATCAATCCCCAGACTGTTTGTTTTCCCCACCGCTACTGAACTAGGCTTGTTGTGTGGAGTTGAATTATTGCAATGGTCTGGCTTCAAATTTGCCTTGGTCTTGTCCAGGTGACAAGGAAATACATGCAAAAATAGTCTCCTAGGAAAACTGACCGTGGAAAATTCAGCTTAAGAAGCCATAAAAGAATTTACTGCCATCACACAGAAACCAACAGGGGAATTTACGTTTCCCACTGCAAGCTCCCCTGGGGGCATTTCCACCCTCGGGAAGGGAGGGAGTGGTCCTCAGTGAGGCCACCTTGGAGGCCAGCAGCTCCCTGCAGTGCGTGGCCATCCTTGCCCATCAACCCAGGACTCCCCTCGCCGGGCACACTTGAGTGCTGCAGCATCCTCTGTTGAGGCTTTGCCCTCCAGCGTCGGGAGAAAAGGTGGTGGCAGGTCTCTGACGGGAGCTGTCGCGCTCCAGCCCGTGTGAAGGGGAAAGGGGATTTTATTTCCCTGGCAGGCATGGTGGTTCCCCCCCAGCTGCCCTCACCCCCAGTGCCTCTCACAGCCACCCTGCTCCATGTCCTGGGGGTTTTTCAGTGTCCCCTCTGTCCCCTGGTAATTTTCCGGTTGTTGCCTTTTGTCAGGCGGAGAGCAGGATTAGCACTCCTCATGGACCTGGAGGAAGTCTCAGAGGGCTTTTTTGTCTTCTTTCCTCTAGGAGCTTCTGCTGTTCCCTAGCTCCCAGGCAGAAACTCATGGGTAAACCAACATTCAGGCTCGCTGCCTTCGAGAACTGCTGGAAAGCCCCAAACCGGCCTGCCTTGTGTTGGCGCGGGGTCTGGGCAGGAGGGCGGGCAGACAGCCCCCACCAGCCACAGCCCCCACCAGCCACAGGAGTCTATACCGCTCCTTGCAGACCTGGGTGAGGGCAGAGGAGGGTGCACACCCCTAATCGCTTATTGTTTCCTGTGGCTGGCACATCGGCACCCTGAAGGCTTGACAAGTTTGTATACAGACATCTTTTCCTGTGAGCTGTTTCTCCAAAGTCTTTGTAATTTTTGTTTCGGGGTTTTTTTTTTCAGTCCAGAGCTCTTTTTCCCGCTTTACGTCATGCTTTCCATTTTAGAGATGTCAGATGATCTTTGATAAACTGACAGTATGAGCAGGAGCAGCGAGGAGACGAGGTCAATTTTAATGAGACTAACTCTACTGGGTAGTGAAAACTGTGCCTCGACAAGCCCCTAGATCTTGTTTCGCTTTGCACAGTGTCTTAATGGCATAAAAGGATTTTTACACAAATAAGGAAAGGCAATTCCCAAAACAGATTTCTTTCAGTAGCCATTGAAATGGAAAGTTACTGCTGAGAATTGCGTGCTCCCCTTTAAGAGGCAAGCACGATCAGAAATCAGCATTCTCTCAGCTCCTGAAAACAGCCTGAAATATTTCTGAGTAAACAGTGTGTCTGCTTAGGGTTCACCATTCACACAGCAGATCCTGCAAGCACCTTGTGTTTCCTCTGCGGTCATCTGTAGGAGTTTGAATAACCAAAAGCAGAGGGGTCGAGAGAGAGAGCAAGAGAGAAAGAGCGCATGAGGGAGGAAGAAGCTGTGGTTGGACTTCAGAAAAGGGAATCTTACAAATAGGTATAGAAATAAATGCACATTTTTATCATGTGTGTGCCCTGGCTTCTCTTGAAAAGGCTATTGGTACAACTCCTGCCCACTGGCATGGAGATTTAATCACAAGTATGGATCACAGCGCTGGCTCAATACGACCCACTCCTTCAGTGGCACAGACAGAGTTTGGATGCTTGTGAGACAGGAAGAGCGGAGACATATAGCAAAGCTCAAGGTAAACGTGAGAAGACACCACAGTGCTCTCCAGTCCTTTGTCATTTCAGGAAAGGACTCGAGTGACTTTCATCACCAGTGTAGCGCCATTATTCCCCGTGGGTGAAGATGCCAAGTCAACACAAAAACTTTTGGCGCTGCTACCATCTTACAACCAGCATGTTGGTAGGCAATTTGGCATGCATTTCATTTTCTGTCTCCCCGTGGAAATTACAGCTTGTTCTTCCCTCCAAGGCAGACTCGAGTAACATGGCACAAGAAGTCAATCTTCATGGCTAAGTTATTAGTCTTCTGGGCAGGCTGGGCTCATACTTCATGCTGGTTGCCAATACAATCTGGGTGAATTTTGGAGAGGTAATCATAGGTCAAATAGGGTCAGCTGTACAAGGCCAAGGCTATCGATGGCTATTTTCTGAGGTTTGCTGTGGTCAGGAATGCCTGTGACATCTATTTCAATTCAGATTCCTGCAGAAACTAGAAAGACACCTTCACTTAGGCCTTTACTTAAGGAATTCCTTACTTTAGGAACTGCAGTGTGATTAAATACACGTCTTTGTCAATTAAGCAATACACAATATAATTTATGCATACTGGCACTAGCTAAATGCAAAAAGACAGCTAGTCCTCCTCCAAGTTGCAAATAAAAGCTCCCTTTCAATGGTTTATTTTTAGCCTAGACACCACTAGCTTAATATGTTCTGGAGCATCTACAAAGAATAATTTTTACGGAATATATTTTTTAAATCTTGCTTTCCAGGGAAGTACTTTTTTTATCTAGTACTCTTTCCTAAGCTATTTTTGGACCCCAATGCATGAATTCTAACATTTTCTGGGCTACATTGTGAAAAAGCGAATAGATGAATAAGAGATGTAAAATACTCCAGACTGCATAAGAGTTATCCAGTCCAGTTTGCCTGTTCTCTATTGAAATGTGGATTTAGTGATGATTTGTTCAAGCCTGTGGGAAATCTTATTTAGCTATGTATTTAAAAAAAATCAAATGTTCTGATCTTAACTTGTATTTCTGACAACAAATGACTCCTGTATTTTTTCAGCTAGGTCCAGAATATCTCTCCAAGGTAACTACGGTCTATTCTTGAGTTTGCTCTTTGTTTGTAAAAGTTAGATTTATTTAAATAGGTGTAGGAAATTCTATATAACAGTGATGAGAGGATATTAACCAATTTTTAAAGGCCTGATCAGAACAACTGCGGGAAACAGGTCAACATTAACTTGATGGTCATTCCAAGTATTAATTTTGACTCCAGCAATACTAGACACTAAAATGGGTTCCCAAAATAAGAACTTTAAATCTTGCATTCAAGAAAAAAAGAAAGTTAAATCCTAGAAAACAGATGCAGATTTCTCTACATCTCTGTGAGTATCCAGTATTTACGCACCTGATTGATAGCTTTAGCAGTGGGACACATGTGTGATTTATTCACTTTCAGATCTTTCTAAGGAAGGCAACAAAACAATATTAAAATCTCCTCTTGCTAGTCAGTGAGTAGATGGTATTCGCCACGGGAAGAGCAGTAAGACTGGCTGGTGAAGCCACAGACAGCTGTAGTTACAGGTACCTTTTTAGATTAAGGTGAATGGAGTAAGGTGACAAGGAAAGCTTTGATCTCCTTCCATCAGGATGGCAAGCAAACAAAACAAACAGGGCAGGTGGGCACACACAATGACACCAAGATGGGCCAGGGGAGTGTCAGCTCAGCGCAGTGTAGCCGTGCAGATCACCAAAGCGATACCGGGGTAGTGGCAGTGGGACGGGCAAGTTACTGCGATGCTCTGACCCATCAGATAGGCCTTGCACTCCTCTCTTCTGATGGCTAATGTAGATAGCTGACATTAGGGCTTTCTCTGGACTAAGGGCCCCCTTATTGCTCCTTTAGGGACCCAAACTGTTGTTAGCAGCAGCTTGGGGGCCAAAAAGCCCAGGGTCTCTGTGTACCACAGGTCTCATTAATAGCCGTGAAACAGCGGGGAAATGCCAGAGGCCATATGGAGTACAGCCAGTGGCAGTTACTCCCAGGCCCCTAAAAACAGCTCTGTAAATGAGTTAACAGCATCACAGCAAATGCCTGCTTGTGCTTTCCGTGCCTCATTGTGGGGGCACTGCATCTAAGTTCGTGGTGCCTTGTACAATTCGCCACCACCAGAGACTGCTGTAAAATCAGCTATTTGTCACCCCTCCCGAGTGAACCGCTGGGTGCCCTGCCTCACCAAAGTGGCACAGCAGCTTGAACTGGCTCCCTGACCCCCACCTCCCAGGGGGAGACTCTGCCAGGTGCCTCCACACCGACAGCCAACAAGATATGCAAAAAAGTGCCAGCAGCATAGAGATTACAAAGATGCATCAAAAAAGCTTTCCTGTCTGTCTCCTCGCACAGTGGACCCAGCGGATCTTTGATGGGTTTGAAGCCCTAAAAGGAGATATCTGTGTTCTGGTACTGCTTGAGCCTCCACAAAGGAGATGAAAAGGAGAAATAAAACATCTGAACAGCCCAATCTGGTCTGAACTGCATGCATTCATTACGGCAAAGACGGATTTCTTCTGGTTCCTCCTCCGTATCCTCCTCCTCAGCGGTGGCAGCAAGAAGCTTGACACTCCAATTACAGGATATTCGTGTTAAACAGAGAAGAGGGACAGCTAGTCGGTGGCAGACGTTTAGGATATGGCATCCAAGGCTCCATACAGCCAGCAGAAACCCGAAGGAACAGATTGAAACTACTCTAATGGCCCAGCTCCTCACAACTCTTCAGCATAGACTTAAATTAGCTCCTAGCAGTCAGCGTTACCCATAAATGAGGGTCCAAATGTACTCACTTCACCAAAGCTACTGTGAAATGGGACTGGTGTCCTCAAGGCTGGAAGGGACCCTGTCGTGTGGGGCTGCTGTTGCGCCATACCATAATGAAGTGCCTTTTCCATGCCTTTTTTCCCCTGCCGGGTTTGCCACTTGGCTGTACCTTGTCTCCGAGTCCCCTAGCACAGGGTCTCAGGCCAGGAGCGCCGCTCACTTTATGCATTTACAAAACCAGGCAGATGAAGTGCATTCAAAGGCTTGTGCAAAAGTATTTGATATTTGTGGCTCTGAGACCGCTTTGTCCTTTCAAACTGGAGAAAAGTTTTTGTCTTTTTTCCCCTCAGATGGAAATGGTAATGCATGCTAAGAAAAATGTCATTAATAATACAACCTGAGGGCCTTTGGGAGAAAATTTTAGTTTGAAAAGTGACTACTCTGCATGAATATGTCATGCCATCAGAAGTTTTTCTGGATTGTCTTGACTCTTCACATATGCATGTATTTCTCTTCTGCTACATGTGGTCCTTTTTCCTTATTTAATTAGGGTGTAATTATAAGTGCATACCTAAACTACAAGAAATAGAGATTCATCCAGTCAATAGGCATTTTTCTAGGAAAAAAAAATTAATGTTTTCCTTCACATACAGGTTTTCTTCAGGGTTTTTTGTCTCTATTTTTAATTTAAAGGTACTTCTCTTATGTTTTATTCACTTGTTTTCATTAGGTAAAAGAATGCTCTGGCATGAAAACCTGTCCTGAATCCACTGCCTGCTTGACAGATAGATACAAAGACTTGAAACATGAGAGGAAAAGCGGATGGTTGCAAGAAAAAAAAAAAAAAAAGAAAGAAAGAAAGGAAGGAATTAAACCCAGCACAGGGGCCTGTATTAATACTGTGTGAGTGCCATTGCATGCATTGGCTCCTAGGAGCAATGCAGAGCATCTTGCTTGACAGGCTACGACTGACAGACCTCGACGATGAATCTCTACTGCCTGCTAAAAAGGTAGGGCCCTCCTTTGTGTCTCTAGATTGATCCTGGCCAGTTTGCTGCAAGTAGATACTGCTTGAATTTCAAATATCGAGAGCTGGTATCTGCGATTGGTCCCACGCTGTAAATCACATGCTAATGTTTCTCTGTCTTGACTGGATGAGAATAAACATAATAATCAGGAAGAGGCCTTGAGGAAGCCACTGCGGCTTTAAATCTCTCAGGGAGCAGCAGCAGTTTAGGGAGAAGCAGCTGATAAAGCGGATTAGGGAATTCTAGAAAATTTAAAACCCGCTCCTTTCTGGGCCACACAGGCTCTGCCCAAGGCATCATTCCTAGGAAAATTAGGCTGCTATGAAATTTATTGCCAGGGTGCAGAATTTACATTTCAATTTCTCTTGTCACAGTCTGGGCTGCGGTCAGATCCCCTCTGCCTGCCTTTAGCTGCTTCTGTGCCTCTCACCTGGTCACAGCCCTGCGCAGCCCCCGGCCCCAGCCTGCTCCCCGGCTTCTCCCAGCCTCTTTGGAGGTGCCGAAGACGACCACAAACCCCTCTTCTGAAAGTAGAGGGGTAGAAAGTAGAGGAAGGCTGGCTGGGGGCGTTACTGAGGTTGGTTGCTGTTACTTTTCACCATATTGCTGCCCACAAGGCCAAGCAAGGGCTTATATTCTCAACCCTATAGAAACTCAATGGAGTTGAATTTTTTTCCATTGCCAATAAATTATGCTTAGGGGTTTACCTGAGAAGAGTTAGCCACAAGCACAGGTAGGCATATGCCAATTCAGGCAATGACAGTCTTTAGATTTGCGGGAAAGGATCCATCATCCTGTTCCAGGAGTCAGCGGGGCTCAGCTGGGCTCCACAGCCAGGTACACCCTGATGGCCCAGGCAATGCTGAAGTGCTGCCACCCCACAGGGAAGGATCAGGAGCGGTAAGTCCTCAAGATGTTGTCTAAGGAATTCAAGAAAAGGAATAAGAAAAGAAAATAGAACATTTTGATGAGACAAATTTGGAAGGAGAGGAAAAGAAACAGTGAGGAATGGCAAAGACTGAAAAATAATTAGATTGC
This sequence comes from Rhinoptilus africanus, assembly GCA_013400135.1. Classification (NCBI taxonomy): domain Eukaryota; kingdom Metazoa; phylum Chordata; class Aves; order Charadriiformes; family Glareolidae; genus Rhinoptilus; species Rhinoptilus africanus. The sequence goes on from VXBO01002398.1 coordinate 94,329, forward strand.
TGATGATAAAGCAATTCTGGAGAGTATTTGGTTGAACTTTTTAACAGGACCATCCCTACCCGTTTGTGCTCTATGTTAATCTCCTTGTCAAAGAAGTGACTAGCAAGAAAGTTTGCAGAAATTATGATCATTATGTGGATATTCATAAACATCCAGCGCGTTGCCAGTCACAGGACAGGAATAGGCTGTATTACCTCTGGGCTTGATCAGAATTAGCCAAAACAGCTTGAAATTAGCCATGCTTTCCTTTGTGAAGGAGTCTAAATCCTAACACTGATGTCATGACTAGCTGAAATTATGTTTAAATTGGAAAAGGAAAAAAAAAAAGCAAAACTTCCTTACAGGTGTTTTGCAACTGTAAATGAGGCACAACTTGCATCATCTATGAACTATGATGAACTGTTATTAGCATTTGAGTTGCATTTCCTTTAGAAAGTCAGGAAGGGTTCTGACTCTGGATTAAGGGTCCCTCCTGACACTTAAATAGGAAGTGCATATGGAAATGGAGTTGTCCAGGGTGTCACCACCTTGAGGTGAACGATAGCTTGAGGTGGAAGGGTGGAGGATAAATGTTACTGCAAGAAAAACCGCTGAATTTCCTTTTGAGAGACTGATAATCCCGCAGGCTTCTGCAGAAGCAGCTTTTGATTATCATTGCTGATGATATTAGAAGACATCTCTGGAGTCTGTCCTTTAAAAAATGTTTCCCTAGTGCTACTTGAAAACATATGGGTTGGGAACTGAAGTGAAAAACTGATGTTTTACTAACTCTCTTGGCATGATGGAGGCTTAGAAAATGATGTGCCTGATACCGGAGAAGCATTTTTAACAGTAAATGAAACCAGACTGCATAAAAATTCAAAATACTAGCCTGGTAAATGTAGATGAGAAAAGAAGTTGGAACAAGAAAAAGGGGCTGGTTAGAGAACTAAATGAGAAAAGATGGATCAGACCTACAGTTGGGGTGAATTGGAGCAGCTCCACTAACCTCAGTGGATCTATTCTGAGTTGCATGAAGTCACTGAAGATCTAAACATATACTAGCAACTTATACACAGGCTTTGAGTAAACCAGATCTAACAGAGCACTTTCAAATGCAGTGACTTCCTGAAGGCTTTATCAAGTAATAGGATAGGCAAGCAATTTGGAAGGTAACAATTTTGAGGGGAAAGGAACACAGAGATGGAACCAGTGTCAGTGTATTTTTCCAGCTCCAGTTATCACACCAGCAATACCTAGTGAAGAAGTGGCCTTCTGGCTTCAGAGGAGGCACATCTGCGTGGGTTACCGAAAGGAGACAGAAGGGGAAAAAAAGAGAAGAAAAAAGAAAGAGGAAGGCTCCACACCCTGCTGGTCCCAGGTTTCTTCAGTCTAGTATCTTGGGAAAACAGACCATAATTACAGCATCTACACAGACATAATACCTGGAGAGAGGTTCATGCCCTGGTTCCAGTGGCTCTTTTCTGTACACCTTAAACCTTTTTACAAACAACATACACTAACCCCCAGAAGATGTTTTATAACAGAGCAAGCATGTCCTACGCTGGAGTTGGATCAGATTAGTTTTGCTGGTTTAATATGATGTTTTAAAAAATAAAGTTAAAAAGCATTATGCTGATACCACTTCAGCATATTGGGCAAAATGCTGGCCTTCAACAAGGGAGAAAGCTGGGTAGACTTCATCCCACCAGATCCACCACCCATGGAAAGATTAATACATTTTGGTCGCTGCAAAAGACCTTTTGAGAAAAAGCTACTTTTCTCAGTGGCTTTTTTCTACTGGACATGCAGTAGAGCCCCCACCAGCAATTACTGATTTTGTAGACTTATTGAAGTCAAAAAGCATTCTCTTTCAGTGGCTTTCTGTTCTACCTCTTTGTCTCTTTTAGTAGTCTTAGTCTTCACACACATACCCACAGGAAAAATCATATGACCAGCAGATTTTTTCCCAGGCAAGGGCTAAAAAATTCCTTCCTCTTCCAAATTGCTAGATGCTGAACTTCAGGAGGTTTCTGTGTGCTTTTAAGAAAAAACTACACTGCTGCTGAGGTTGGCATCCTTCTGCACCAATATGGACAAGCTCTCAGTCTGCTCCATTTCTGTAAAGAGGTCAGAAATTTCCCTCACCCCGTGCCTTCCCAGAAATTATTTTGTAAATGGCCAAATGTACAATTTTGCTGTCTGTTGAAGCTATAAGGTTCTGCAGCAACATAAAGAAACAGTAGATCCTAAAGACAGCTTTCATTTTTAGCCACAATCAATTAACATAATCTATTTTTCAATTTTCCCAGGCCCTCTTTACACTCTTTAGCTACGAGTTTAACCTCTTTTCCATAAACTAACATAGCTAAAAAAAGACTTAATATCACCCTCAGTTCTTACAGAAATCAGAACAGGTTTTGCATTTGACTACACAAAGAAGTTTTATTTCAGTGACTTGAGGTGCTGGGTTTTTCCTGATGTGACTTAAGCCATGATTTCCCATTGAAATAAGCTTTTATCCTCTATCCAAGAGATAGAGCGTGTTATGAGAAAATTCAAATTATTTTATTCTAGATGATGTCTAATTAAATTGAACAATAAAAATTGTTATCCTTTATGACTGCCGAGCAATTAAGTGACCTGGTGATAGGGAATTAAGTCAGTCTTCTTCCTTTGAAATGACAGCTGAAATAACAGAGGCACTATTCTTTCTCTCCTGTATGTGTGCTGGAGAGGAGACAGAGGAGGAAGGAGAGCAGCAGGACAATACACAGTCAGAAAAAACCTGCCCCTGTTACAACTGCTGAATTGTTTCCCATTAACTTTCCTAAAGGCAGAATTTCCCCTGTTGTGTCACACTTTTTAGGTTGGCTTCATAAACAAACAAACAAGAAAAAAACCCCACCTTGTTTCCACTATGATTTATAATATTTCACAAATTGTTAATCTAAAAAGCTCTTTGAGTATATTTTGCTGCCTTTCTCTTTCTTTTTCTGTGACATCCTTCAGCGTAAACGACAGTGGAGGCAGAAGAGTGTGTGCCAGCTCACTGAAGGTGTTTGCCAATGAACGTGTCATTTAAACAGGAAACAGTGAGAACTGGATTGGGGGCATTTGGGTGTAAAACCAGGAGCATCTAAAGTGCTAGGTCTCTGGCAAATTCACCAGCATTGTAGACCGCAACCTCTCTAAGATGGGAGATAGAGCCTCAGGGCCAGGTGGCAGCAGGGCTGCACTGACAGTTTTTCCTTTTGCACCACTACAGTTATCTTTATTATAGCGACTTAATTCAATTGGCGTGTGGTTGCTTTCATTCAGTGGTTAAGAGTGTCCAAGGTGACACAATACAAGATAAAAAAGGCACATGTATATGGAAATAAGTGAGTCTGTTTGGGACGTTATATTAGACATAAATATTTTTTATAAAAATCATACCCCATCTAATGCATTTTCCAAGGTATCCAATCTTTGGGTGGCTGTGGATTCTACAGCACTCTGTGATAGGACCATCATGTATAAGCATCAATGAGTGTTTGCCTAGCCAATAAAACCATATACAAAAATCAATTCTGTACAAATGATGTCAATAAATTGGCTGAAAGCTTGTAAGACAGTAACAAATGGACAAAAAATATGCATCTGTTTTAGTGTCACTTGCCAGTTAGTATTAGTTATTTGTCACCAGACATCTAACTTGCAGGGATGGAAGACTGGTTTGTTTCCTCCTCACCAAACTGCCATAACCATGATCTACCATTAGACTCCCTTTGAAAAGGAAAAGGTCGCTATCAACTGTCCCTCATTATGTGGCAGAGTCCATCTGGAACAAAGTTTCTGTTCGCCTGCATAGATTTGGTGTAATTGTTAATTACTGTAATTAATTAACTCCCATGGATAAAAAAAGATGAAAACAAAACCTAAAAAGCAAGACAGTTTCATGCAGAAGGTGCTTCTATAGCAGCTGAATACTCCCTGCTTTCACACTACAGTTGTAAAATTTCCTGGTTTGGGCTTGTATCTTTCCTTGATGATGGTGGCATTAATAATTTCTAACAGTGGCAGACTTCAGAGTGCCAAAAGAATTAGGGCTGTAGTGTCAGAAAATAGGAATGTAAGCCACGCAGAGCGAATGTAGAGGTTTTTTTAATGTGTTTAGATTTTAAATCCTTTTAAGGGATAGAATTGCAGGCTTCAAGTGCCCTAGCAAATCATTAATGATAATATAAAATCCCAGCAGAATTATAGCAGCTATTTCAACACGAACTTCACCATCCAACCGTGTAAAGAGAGTCCTTTCCTCCTCTGAGTCATTACAAAAAAAGTCATCTTTCCACCAATCTAGCAGGGTAGCCTGATCAGAGACTAAAACTAGAAGAGTGACCCATACTGGCTATATTTCTTACTCAATATAGAGTTAAGAAAAAGAATGACTGGACAAATTCATACAAGAAAAATTATTCAAGGACTATTAAAACCCTCAAGAAGTTGGTGAGCTGCAAATAGTTGCAGGCTGGAAAAGTCCTTGGAGGGAGTGTCCCTACATGAGTGTCCTGTTCTCGTGCTTCCCAGGCACCCACTGTTGGCTGCTGTCAGCTGCTTTCTGGACTTGTGTTCAAGACAGCAACTTTGGAGGCAGCTTGTAATTACTGGTCTATTTTTAGATGCTGTAATTTTGGCAGAAGGCCAAAAGTTGTAATAAACCAGCTTTGGTATTATCTGTCATCTCCAGACATGGAAAAGGGCCGTGAATTCAGTATGGGGGTAGATAACGTAGATATATTAGAATGCGTTATTATCTACAGTGTTGCCTATTGCCCCTTTTAATTTTTATTGCATGGCAAAGGTCAGCACCTTCTGGTAGTTCAGAGATCCCAAAGGGTAACAAATCACCAAGAATTCATCTATTCAGCAAATATATGAAGCCATCAAAAAAGACTGTTGGCGTGGTGCTAGCACTCTCTGATCTACATTATGTGTTTGTTTTGGCAAAGATTTGTCTGCCATTGACGGACAGATCCTGAGGGCTGAAATAAAGTGGCACCTCATTGTTCTTCAGCTGAAATGTAGCTCACGGTTACAAGATTCACGAGTCTCTGATTCCTACTGGAAGCTGAGCCATGTCTGGTTTTGGGAATCCACAAGAATATTTTTACTTCAGAATGTCTTAGTGTTATTCCTAGGGGAAAAAAAAAAAAAAAAAGATAGAGAGATCCATCCAGACTTTTTTTTTTTCTTTTTCCAGTTAAAAAGAGGAAGGAAACGGAATGAAAATAGCACTCAATATGGAGGAAAAAATGGGACATTCTCCCACAGCTTGCTCTTATGGGCCTCAGACTTGACAGTCTTTGCTGGATCCTTCAGGATAACTTAATCTCAGCTAGAGGAGATTGCATCTAGCCACTTACTTAGTGATGCTTAAGTGAGCAAACTATTATACTAGTGCTGCAGTGCGCTGGCTTTTGATTGGTCTCCAGGCTTAATCAAAGTATTTTGGATATGCTGTAGAAGAACCTGTGTCTTCTAGATCCTAGATAATTTTGGCAACTGTCACATGATGGGAAAAGAGGAAAAGATATACCACACCAGACAAAGAGTTCGAATACTGTGAGTTTTGAGAGAAAGGCACAAAAACTCTATCATTTTGGCCCTGAAGTTTTATTCTGACTAGACTGATGTTATATCATCTCACATTAGATCACATCACTGTTGAGTCTTTTACTCCTCATAAGGTTCTGGCCTCAGTGGTATCCTGTCACAGCCCATATCCCAGACTGGTTCTCCACTCGGATTTTTAAGCTTGCCACCTTCTAAATACATTGAAGTTTCCTTCTTGTTGTGGGATGAGAAGCGGTGGCTAGAAACGTCCAGCTGACCTTCCCTTTTGCCTCTCTCGCTTCCCCTCTGATTCATTTTCTGCGTTGGTCTGACAGAGCCTGAGATGGTTGCACTTCAGGCCACATTGCAAGACCCGTCTATTATTCTGTCTTTTGCCAAAGAGGCTGATTTGAAGGGGTGTGAATTTTTGTGAGGCTTCGGAAGTGTTGAATTGACTTTTCTGTCACTTTCACTACATTTTACTTTCCACGGGTTACAGCACTGATGGAAATATCCTTATAGTCTATGATAGGCACATTCTATAAATAGCATGTTAAAGAAATTGAAATGTTTTTAAACGTTAAGAATCATCCAAAGGTTTGCAAAATATAGATGCCGTATGTAATCAGCCAAAAATAACCACTGCATTTTTATTTTTGGCAAAAGATTTGTAGTAAGAAGGAAAACTATGCAGTTTAATTTGCTCCTTGGTATTAGTTCTCATAGTATTTGCCAGTAATGGCAACATTATAATTTGTAGAATTAATTAATGATCTGGCATCTGATTTTGATTCATTAATGCTTAAGCCAGCTAAGTCTCAATTATCCTCTGGACTATTTATTCCTTAACAAGCTTTTAGCTAATGTGATTTTAAAAATATGAAAATAGGTCTTAACTTGCCTTTAAGAAATGGCAATATTTTAACACTCCTCTATAAAATAAAGGAACCTTCATATTTTTTTGTTTTATTATAGTTACATTCAAAATTAGACTTGGGGATTTGCAATGTATTCACTAAATATATGTTATATTTATATGTACCTGGAACCTGACTTCAATTTAGTCTTGATTAAAAAATGTACTGAATTGGAAACTGTGTAATAAAGGATGCCTAAATCATAGTGACCCAGAATAGCTCACTCAGTCAGACAGTTAGCAAATAAGTGCACAAGCAAGCAGATGATAGGAGAATTCAAAATTAATTCTATTCTCAGAGGATGCATACACTAGGAGATAGCATCTGATTCTATCTGCAGAGGTGTAAATCCAGAGTAACACATTGGCTAAAGCCTCGTTACCCTGGATTTGATTACTTATCCTGCAAACGATCAGAATTGGACTCTTCTGTGCCCAAGGCTAGGTTAAAGTAGCTGAAATATCCAGTATCACATCATGACATTTTTGTGATGCAACTGAAAGTCTCTACCGATTTCCAGGTATTTATTATTTATAACTAATCCATTTACCAATGTAATTTAAAGACTTCTGAAATTTTCTCCAAATGACTGGTATTTTTAAAAGTTCAATCACCACATCCTTTAGGAAAATCTGCCCGATGGAGTTATCTCTTGTGCTGTAATTGTGTTATGATAGGGGGCATTCAGAAACTGCATACCTTTGATTTGGGATTTTCAGGCACCAGTTTCAGAGCTGATCTGAACTGATCTTGGGAGGAGGCTTCTGTTGCTGGGCTCTCATGCGATGTTCCTTCCTGCCTTCATTGTACCTTGTCCCCACTCGCATCAAAACTGAAATGCATAATTACAAAGACGGGTAAACAAATGAATCATGGATGTTTTAACCAAATAATCTTAGTTAATCACTTTAGTTACTGAGATTTGTTTTGAAAGTACCGTCTGAAAGCTTTCAGGCATTGTGTAAATGGTAGAAAATACAAAACTAAGCCATCAGTGTTGCCGCACATTAAATAAATCATCGTCTTCTAAAGTCATGCATCCTACTTCTAAGAAGTCATTCAGTGGCTTCACAATACCTGCATTTCAATGTAACACCACTGGCATCACTGTAGTTATTCTTAGTTCATGCTGCTGTGACACCAGCTAGAGCTTTCCCCAGCCTTCTCATCAAGAAAACCCTGACATGAACATCTGAGAGTATCTTCTTTCCCATTTATAGATCAGTAAGTCTAGCTCTTTTCAGTCTAAGCTGGGAAGTCAGTCCACAACAGGAGGACATTCAATGGAGGGAGCTGTAATGGCAGCTTCTCTTGAAACCCAAGGAGCTCTTAGCTCTGCCAGTTCCCAAATGGCTACCCCAAAACTACTGAGTGAGGGAGTGTCGATGTCCCAAGCTGTCTATGGTTTTAAAAATCAAAACGCATTCACTGAATCCGATCCTCCATCCCACTGAATCTGCTCTGCGATGCTCTGGGGACACAAGGCAGCTCTAAATCCAGCTTATGTGGCCCATGCAGAACTCCTGGGTGGTCTCAAAGGCAGCTACTGGAGACATATCAGAGGCAACAAACAAAGGAATCCATCTCCAGTTACTGAAGCACAAGGAAAAGTCCAAGTTACTTGTGTTGTTGTGGCAAGAGTTCATTTGGACTAAGAGGTCAATAGAGACAGTTGAGTTCAGTCTGTAAAGCTACGGCTGGACCGCTGGAAGCACAAGCTTGCTCAGTTGCTTAGAGAAGAGGATTGAATTGAGAAATCAGAGCAGTCCTGATCGCTTTTAATCAACTGAATGAGGAGGAAAGACAGGAGGTTGAGGCTTGGGAAGAAAAATATGTAAAGCTTAAAAAGTTCCAGCTGCTGCTCTCTAATGGAGTCTTGGTTCCTCATGATCGGTGGAATAGTTAGGCCACCTGGTGGTAAACAGCAAACCAACAACCTTTGCAATTTCCAAGCCACAATAAATATCCTGAGGACCAGAAAGCTCAGGGAATTGTCATAGGCTGGGGAGCCTTTCATTCCCAGGTGGCTGGTGTGCAGCCACCGCTGGGAGCCAGCAGCCAGCAAGGGCTTCCATCAGTCGCTATTCAGGTGCAATGCAGAACAGACAGCTGATCTGCTGCCAGGACAATTTCTGCCAGACAGCTGTCTCCATCGCAAAATCTCCCACCGCAGCCAGCCTCTCCTTTGCCTCGGGAAGAAGGTAAAGGAGAAAGCAGTTCAGGGACAGCTGAACTTAGGTAAGCTTGCGAAACAGGATCTTGACATGATGCTTGTTAAGTGGATGAATGAAGACCTCTATCCCTAAATGCAGCATCAGGTGTATGCAGCTAAACCAAGTGAGTCCTATGTGAATGGTCACGACTGGCATTTGAGATTCATATTTTAACGAAAAGTCTGCAATGTAGTTTTCATTTCTGTGTCTGCAACTAGTTTCTTCCAGCAAATCTACTCACCAGAAGTACTGCAAAGTAACAAACATAAATGGAGCGTGCATTGAAGATGCCAAACCTGTCGGTGAAGACCTTTTCAGAGGCACTTCTAAGTACTCATCTTTAATATCTGAGAATTTAGCTGAGCTGGACAGTGTTATATTGCCAGAGGGCATTCACAGATAGGTTCAGTACAGGCAAATGAATATAAACAGAAATTTGTTTGAAAATTTAATTCTTCTTAAATAATTGTCAGTTGTTTTGCCTAATTCTGTCCACTGGAGCTTTAGTCTGATCCTAGTGAAAACAAGTAACTGTGTCCAACCATTGCCGTTCTGCTGAGCACCGCACCTCGCTGCTCTCTCATTGCTGTTCTTGCCCGATTCCCTCACTGCATTCCCCAGCGCTTGAAAACTCACCAGACTTGTGACTCACATTTTAATCTTATCCAAGTCACAATGTTTATTTCACAGGATGCCCAATTAAACAGTAATTCAATCTGCTCTAGAGTTGTTTCCTTCCCCTCTGGTGATTAGTATAACCTGAATAATGTAGGAAGCACAGGAAAAAAAAAGGCAGTAAACAACTTCAGTGACATCAGAAGACCAAGCTGCAACTTTTCCCACTGAAGAAGGGGGGAAAAGGGCATGCACAAAAATGTTAACGTGGTTCGTAATTTCTAATGTTCTCTGGCTCTGAAGAATGAAAGGGAAAATTATGCTACTTTAGTACGTCTTATGGACTCCCTTTAAGCCTGCAGAAACATGAGTAGGTGTGGGGCTCTGCAAGCCATGCAGAGTGAAAGAAAATCTCTGGCCCCATTTTCCCTGTCCTTTCAAGTGCCTGCTGGCTGCCCTTCGTTGAGGCTAGTGAGAGTATGCCAGTTCCCCGCATCCTTGCCACATCGAATGCAAGTGCCAGAGCTCCGTGCTTTCAAAGCGAAGGAGCAGGCTCCTGCCTATCATTTGCTGCATGCTAGTGTCCAGAAGCCCTAAAAACCTACCAGCTATCAGCTCGCTGATTGACTGAAGGGGATTTTTATCATGGCACAGACCTGCATACTTTCTTGGGGCTTTCTTTTCATCTTCACTTAGGCATGTCAAGTGCCATATGATGCACATAGATGTTACACTACTTGTTATCTGCTCCACAAGTGCTCCACAAGTAGCTTTCTGCAGCACCCCAGGCTTACATTGGAGGCATGGAAATAGAGGTAGAGCTCTCCACATAAAAAAGAAGGGTCTGTTTTTAAAAAGAAGAAAGAAAATGTAACTAGACTGTTAAATATTACTTTGTCTTTAAAAAGCAAGCAAAGGAAAATCTCTTGGGGAAAAGCCGAATGTGAGAAGCTGTGTGGGAACACAGTTGGAGCTACCTTCCTTCCCAACTCACACAACTGCCAAGGCAAAGCCAGCTCAGAGTTTAGTATCGCCAGTTACTCAGGGTTTCAGAATGGGCCTTTGCTACTTGGAGCAAAGTCAGCGCTGATGCAAGCACAGCCACCTCTAACGAAGACCTTTCTTTTTGACACAAGTGTTTAAAACAAGATGTGCCACTGGTTCCTTACTTGATGGAAGCATCTCATGCTAGTTACTGAGTAGAGGGCAGGTTGTGCCCCTTGGGCTTTCCTGTGCATGCACTGAGACAAACTGTGAGCAGGGGCCGACGGGGCACTGAGGGGTGCCAGGAGCCCTGCAGAGCAAAGCAAAACTGTGGCAAGGACGCGGAGCCCATGGGCACGTGGTGGGGCAGCTCTCTCAAAAAGCCAGGTGTTCTCTTCAGCTTGTAAAGGGAGCAATTTTGTGACTTAGGAAGAAATATTTCCATTTGAGCTCCTGCTGTGACAGTGCTCGTTACTCTCGGCTGTGCCTAAGTGGCGTTACAAGGAGCTCCTTGCACAACGTGCCCTCTGCCTGTTTGCCTTTTTTTCCTCTGAGGGGGGAGAAGTTTGGGGCTTGACTTTTTTGGTGATAACACTGTAAAATTTCTTCCCAAAGAAATTTTCAGCATGCTCTGCTGAGACTTTCTAAAAAAATATAGATTAATTGTGATAATTAAATTTCCCTCTGAGTGATTTCTTTGATAAATGGGTCTAGTTAGGACTTTCAATTAAGCACCAGGCCCTGCTGTGAAGTCAGACTGAGCTTCGTGTTGCAGGCATTTATTGCCTCATTTACACAGAGACAATCTGAATTATTTTACATTACACTGTTTTCTTTATCTGTCTTTTTTTTTTACACAGGTATTAGAACTCCTATTAACCCTTCTATCAGGGAGCCAATTAAAAAGGTATGGTCAAGCAATTTTAAATTATTTTGTTATGGTTTAAACAAGCCTCCTGGAAGCACAGCACTTGAAATCTTTCTCTTGTCCATACTGCAGTCCTTTGCCGCATAAACCCACTGGTTTGTTACTGTGCAGATTCTTGCAGACTCCAAGTTGGTGATAAAAGAATATGAAAATAATATAAAGTGGGGAAGAAAAGACACTGACCACAAAGACAATGCTTTGATGAATGGTGGTAATATGCAACAATTCTGGCAGCAGCAGCTTTTATGTTTTTCATTGCCCAAAATTGTGAGTAAATGGCAATGACTGCTTGGAGAATTTCAGTTATCAGGGGTGCACTTCACCTTTAAGGTTGCTATGTTTTCAAGTTTTATCCATGCATTCAGGCATGGTTGCATGGTCATTTTGAGTGTGGATTGAAGTATTTAAGATACTCAATTTCCACCTTTTATTGCGAAATTGGCACTGTTTGCTTGTTTTTCTAGTTACTGGCATTGATGGTTACAGAAAAAAAATCTATGTGACTGTCAATCACTGCTGTTAACCATGAAGAATGAGGGGTCTGCTAATTTAATAAAAAAAAAAGTAAAACTCATCCAAAAGAGGATCTTTTTTTAAAATACAAAATCCTCATCTAGAAACCAGAATCCACTGTCATTGATAACAGAGAAGAAAAAGTCTACTAGACTTAGAAAATGGTTTTAAATTTTTATGAGTTTTCTGTAAAGCCATCCACAGCTATGCTAGCTAAGATGAAATTGTAAGGTTTACCAACTGATGTGCTTTGAGATATAAATCAGAAACTAATTGTCTGACATTAGGGAAAAACATGTTTTTCTCTCCTCCCGCGCTACCCAACAAAAAATACTTCTATTTCCTTTATACTATGTAGTATGTTTGAATCTATGTAAAGAGAGTCTATAAATTCCTGATTAGACTTTTGAGCTTGATTTTGATGCAACCAATGAAATTGATATGCTTCCCAAATGAGAGTTAGTTAGAGGCATACATTAATTCATATTAAATTGAACCTTTTTTTGGGAGGTGAGAGGATTTCAAGGTAATCTCTGCCAAGTAAAGAAGTCATGCTGTCTATCCAGATATGAATCTAAGCACAGTCAGTCCTCAGATTGTCCACACGGAGCAAGAGATAGTAAATGAGTTGTGACCACTGGGAGTCTGAATAATTGACAGAAATTTCAATGCAATTAATGTAAAGCAAAGGACATGAACTCATTGCTAAGAAATTAGGGTTTGTGGATTATTGAGGTATGACTGTAAATCCAAATGTCACCCCCACCCCCTGCTTTTTTTCTCCAACTTAAACCAGCAAACCCCATGCTTCTAATGCAGATTTGTTATGCTCTGGCATATCTAATTTCTTAAACTGGTAAGACAAAGATGACTGATACCAAATAATATAAGAGCACATTTTAAAAATCCAAGTGCTATTTTAAACGTAAGTGAAAATGAGAATGCTGTGTGGTTAATATTTATCTGGCATCCTCTCTCTTTGAGGCACATCTTGTCATACAGGACTATGCTGTTAAAGTGGTTCATGGGAATGATGTGCATGACTCCTTCTTTTGCTAATGGGAGCTGTGTGCATAGAACAATTTAGCTGTTAGTGCTCTGAGGAGAAGAGAACTTGAATAGCAGGGGCTCGGAGAGCAAAATAAAAAGAAAGCTGCTAAGGGCATTTGAAAATACACTCGCTATTCTTTTTCTTCCTAAGCATTGCTGCAGTAAACAACTGCTTCAAGATTCCTCTTTAAATAAGTGACATGAAAAGGAAAAGAGCATGACTTTGTATCGCCAGCCATTCAAAATGTACCCAGGGTCCCAAACTAACCTTGGGGGTAGTGGGGGGAGGGTGCTGCCGGGGTGTTTGTTTGGGTTGGTTTCTTTATTTGCTGGCCAGTGGTTTAAAGAAATTATCCCCAGTGGGAGCATTCTGACCCAAATATCAGGGATGCTGCATTTCCTATGGGGAGTGTATTTAGGCCTGCATTTTAAAAATACAACCGCCTAAAATTAGACTCCCAAATCCATGTAAAGAGCTAAAGAAATGGCCTGGTTTTGAAAAGAATCAAATATCCACAGACTCCAGGTCAGGGTCCTGACCCAGCAAAGCACATGAATGTTCTTCCCAACCCCCCAGCCCGAGGCAACGTGATTGCTCATGCATTATGGCTAAAGTGCTTAAGTGCTCCCTTAGGTAGGGGTTAGAAAACTTAAACATGGGTGTAGAATCGACCGAGCGCCATCCACTCCTTTAGATCTTGGCTGGAGGGAAGTTTTTTCATTTGATTGTTTTTTTATCACTTTGCTTGCCTAGAATTTTCCCAACCAAGCCATATGCAGCAAAGTGCTTTTCAACACATTGCAAACCTTGGTCCCGAGCCCTGCCAGGACAAGTTCCTTTGCAGGGTGGGCTGCAAACATACCAATTGTGGTAGGGCCGTGTACAACTCCTAAGGTCAGGGTAAATGTATACCACACCGGAGAGCAGCCTCTTTCAAAGGCTAAGCTAATAGCAAACTCTTCCTCAGAATTAGTCAGGTCTAGAAGAACCTGGGTTATGAAAAAAGGCCAAAGAGCATTACGTGTCACACCGCCCTTTGCTAAATGTTATGATGCAGATCTGTTAATGGGTAAAAGATGGGACAAGGTACTGGACCAGCACACAGAAACCCTGACTCCAAGCCCCACTTCCACCAAAGGATCTACATATGACTCTGGGCAAGTCACTGACTATTCGTTTCTAAATCCGTAGAAGGGCAGTATGCTTTTCTGCCTTCAGAGTGAAGGGAGACTAAAATCCATTAGTGATTGTGAGGTGCTCAGATATTAAATTCTTAAGTGCTTAGATACATCAGTAGAGGAATCTTCCAAAGAGACATTATTGAACAGATCTGTGCGTGCTTTTTGGTAATATTCGTCATAATGTGTGGTTGTATATCTTTATTCCTGATGTTTTATTTATCACAAAATATTAAAGGTTGTGCTTCCTTACGGGGGTGGATTGACTTGGAGGAGTTCCACAGGGAAAGAAAATGTTTTCCATGTTATAAGACTAATAACATAATGGGAAAAAGAAAAAGCTTATGTTGTCATTTGATTGAGACAATAAATAAATGCTTTCACTTTGGCCCATAGCACACCATCTAACTATGATGTTCTTATGCCTGTTCAGTCTTATTAGCCGCCTTGCTTTTCACCTATGGTGTTTTCTTCTACTTCTAGAACTGAGGCACTAAATATTGAAGAAAAAAACCCCATCCAAATAAAAAAAAAAACCAAACAAAGCCTCCAGAAAAAACATTCAGACCATAACAAATATCATTCCATGTTTCTTGAATTGAATGTCACTGCGGGATAGTCCTCGTGATATCAACAGAAATGCCATATTACTGTTTAATTGTCAAGTCCTGCCTAAGTCTGCCCAGTAGTGACAGTAATCAGGACAGGAAAGTAGCCAGGCTACAGATACCAGAGTCAGCTTAAAGCTGAGGAAAGACAGACATATGATGGGAAAAAGAATTTAAAAGTGTGACTTTGGGGAAGCTGACTGTTTTCCATACTTAAACCAAGGCTATATCTAAACGTTATGCTTAAGTTCTCACAGAAATATTTTTTGCTGTATTTTCTGTTTTCTCAAGCATTTGTGTTCTTTCAGGCATGTAACTTTTGGTCACGTTTTGGCAATCAACATAAACCTCATGATCCTCCTAAGCCTTAGCTCAGAGTAGTTGACAGAGGCTGTATTGCTTTAAGGTCTTTAGTAATTTGCGTTCTCTTTCTCAGGATGAAATCTTCCTTGGACTGCTGGCTCTGCAGGGGATCAGTACCAATGAGCAAAGCATTCTTACTGAGGACAAGCCTGACTTTACAATCCAGTATCTTGTGTTACAGCCATCTACTGCACCAGACTATCTGTCCCATTACTCATACTGGCTTCCCTTATGCTCACTGATGGTTGTTTCCTGTGGTCTTCTTTTGGGGCTCTTCTTTGTCTTTCATTAAGAATCCCATTGGGAAACTGAATTCAACAAGTGGTACTATATCTAGCTTTTACAGACAGGATAATCATGAGGGGATAGAGTGCACCCTCAGCAAGTTTGCTGATGACACAAAGCTGGGAGGGGTGGCTGACACACCTGAAGGCCGTGCTGCCATCCAGAGAGACCTGGACAGGCTGGAGAGTTGGGCAGAGGAGAGCCTTATGAAATTCAATAAGGGCAAGTGTAGGGGGCTGCACCTGGGGAGGAATAACCCCCTGCACCAGTACAGGTTGGGGGCTGAACTGNGGTGGTGGAGTCTCCGTCTCTGGAGACATTCAAAACCCGCCTGGATGGATTCCTGTGCAACCTGCTCTGAGGTGGCCCTGCTCTGGCAGGGGGGTTGGACTAGATGATCTCCAGAGGTCCCTTCCAACCCTATGAATCTATATGTTTATATTTTAATACTATCAGTGACTATGCTCTGTAACACAACAGAATGTCTTCATTTTCTTTATCGCCATTCTGAAAGTGTTTTGGGAGCTTTCAGATTAAAAGGCACTAAATACATCACAGGGCTCTACTATCACCCTAAGCTTGACAGACTAAAACTTTAACTTTCTGTGTTTTTTCACACAGTTGCTTTATATCCCATTTTATATTTGTCCTATTTATCCAATACTTTGATACAGAATTTGTAATGCTGCACTCTGCTTTATTACTCCCAGTAATTCCCTTCTGTCTGCTCTTGGCTGGTGCTGTAAACCACATAGGCTGAGGTTCTATGTTGTATTGGTATTGCTAAGGTACTTTAACTCACTTTTCTGTAATTTGGATTCTCATCTGATCCCAAAGATTGCTCATTTTATGAGTTATATCAGCCTAAAGAGAGCTCTCTTTGGATAATTCTGCAATTCAGAGCCACCAAAAGTCCTTTTTGAGTGTTTTGCGATACAGCCATATCCTCTTTTCTCTCTAGCAAGCACCGGGCATTGTCGGAGGTTGGTCAGAGCAGGCAGTGGAATCAAATAAGCTTTAAACCCATTTTGCTAATAAAACTGAACTGAAGTTATTACAGAATAACAACAATTCATGACATATCCCTGTCAATCTTCAAAGGACATACAAAAAAAGGGTTACAGCCCCTTATAGCCCATGTTAGTTAAAGCAAGAGACGCTCAATTTACAGATTAAGAAACTAAGGCAAAGATTCAGTTGACTACTGGCTACAAAATAGCTGAGGATTAGGTTTTTTAAGTAGTTTTCTACCAAGTACAAAGGGCAAGAGGTGAGGTCTAAGGACGTTCAAATGTCTGGGGTTTTTTTCTTCCTCCTGCTGTTTATAGCCCTTCTGTTGTATTTTTCAGAGAGAAACAAAAGCCCATAAACTTTTGCCTTCTTCCCCCCTGCCCTTTTCTGGAAGAAAATGACATGAAGCTAAAAGGTTGCCCCTGGATCTGCTCTATGCTGCTTGACAAAAAAGAAAAAAATGGAGGCGGGGGGGGGGGGGATTTTGATTAAAGGCATTTCGGCCAACATTTAGAATGGGACATACAGCACTGCTCATCTGTTTCTGCCCTCTGCTTAGTTACCCACAAGACCCAAGCCACATTCATGCAATTTGCTCAGCCCACAGCCTGAAATCAATGAGGTCTATGCAAGAAGAAAGCACCTGCCGCAGGCTGTTACTGTTTTTATTTATTGTCTGTATTATTAGAGCACGCAGGAACCCTAACAACAAATATTGTCTCAAGCACTGTGTAAACATCGAACAAAATGATGGCTCTGTCCCAAAGTGATTACAAACTAAATAGAGGACAAGAGACCCCAGATGGATATAAACAGACAGAGGGAGAATAAAGGAAATGAGAATGCTCAGTGTGGCTGACAGAAGTATTACCTCACTAGCAGTCTAAGGATTGTCAAAGCTTTCGTAGACGTCATGGCAAAAGAGAGCTGTAAGGAAATTCTAGAGAGCTACCAACATAAATCTGAAGGCGTTTATGCAGCGTACCCTCCAAGTATGAGAGAGACCACAGAGGAGAAAATGCTTTGAGATGAACGCAAGAGGATGGTAACTGAACAAAAGGAGATGGTTCATTTTAAGGTTTTAACAGCACTTAAATGTCACAGCTGCCTGTATTCCTGGCTGCCTTTAACAACGACCCTTTTTTTTTGCTCCTGACCAATCCTGTTCACCCACATCCTATTCTAAAAAGGCATATAAGGACCAAGCACAGCAGAGCTGGAAGTCTGCTCAGGCAGGGCAGTTATTGGAGCTGCTCTGTTCCCTGTTCCCGCCTCCTGACAATGAGAGATGATAGGTAGGGTCCCAGGGGGCCTTGAAAATGAAGATAGGCAGCTTATGTTGATGCGAGATAGGGGAGGGGGGAGGTAGCGCAGGGATGCCAAGAGAGGAGTGACACGTTCAAAGAGACAGGCTAGGAAAATCATCTTTGAAGCAACAGCAACCATCTGCAGTATGATTAGGGCAAAGGCGAGCATGCATGTGTCAAGGCCAGAGAAAAGGATGTTGCAGCAACTGAGCTGTTAAATAATAAGAACTTAGGCAAGAATTTTATCTGCATGGAAGAATGGGAAAAGATGTACCTTAAAAGCTGGAAGGTTTAAGAATTGAAGGTGGGGTGGTATAAGCAGCTGAAAGATTGAGGCTTTACCTGTATGTAACAGAGGTCAGAGCTGATGCTCCAATACAACGATGAGTGACAGACAGCATGGTATGTTGTCCATAAGGAAAACAAGGTGGTAGAGGGCTTGGGGACACAGAGAATAGCAGCAAGCAAGAAGTCGAGACATTTTCTTCCTCTCATCTCCTATTCCGTTCTTCTCTCTGCAGCTACTAAATCCAGGCAACTATAGAGTAGATGCCTAGGATAAGCCAACAATTCAGCGAAGAATTTAAGTGCAGTCCCATTAATAATTCTTTTCTCATGTGGTCTAGATCCTGTTCAATATATCCACGAGGTTGTGTCTCTCACTTAACTCAGAAAATACGAATCCTGTCCTCCGTGCTCAGTAAAAAACAATGCACACCTTGTGCAGTTTTCTGCTGTATTCCTGGAATAAGATTACCAGCAAGATTAAGGCCTCTGGTTGTGAGAAGGGAGATTTCACAGGATTAAATATTATCCAGTCTACCTCTGAAATAGAGGATAAAATACAAGAAAGGACAATGAATTATATTACTGAAAATATCACAGATGATGGTGGTGGTATAAAGGATAATGAAAGACCAAAAATTTAAAATATATACAGAAATAAAAATCAATAGGAAAAAGTACTGCAGGGCCTACGTTATCATTTGTTGCCAGAAGAGGGCACTCGTGGCTTTTTTTTATGACTTGAGAGATTTAAATCAAGATTTCCCTTGGTAGCATTTCCCAGGCATAAATCAAGCACAAATGAATAACCTTTGATTTATCATTCCTAATGGAGATGTACATCATATTGGCGTGTCATCACATTTCAACATTGGCCATTATGATGCCAATCATATAGTAATTTTCTTCCGTGTCATAATCAGCGATGAAGATGTACGTTTCCACTCAGTACAATTAGATTTTCACGTTTCTTAATGGTAGCTGAGGGCATTAGGCAGAATACCTGCTTTTTCTGCCTCTAACTCTTTTGTGCTCATATTTTTCTGGAATTGTATCCAAACCATTACCCAATCACCACTTTCCTGCAGTTAAACGCCACCTCTGCTCATATGGGAGAAGGTGAGAAAGATTTAAACTATTATTCCAAGCTGCAGAGGAACAGGCAGAGGAACAAAATCCTAGTCAAACACACGCTGTTGGAAAATACCTGACTTTAACTATTTGAGAGCTCTTTTACACGCTTCATGGAATCAGTTTGGGCTTGTCACTCGTGACCTAACCCACAGCACAAACCAAAAGGAAGGTGTCCGGCTGGGCCTGGTGTCCAACTGGCCAAGCTCAGCCAGACTGTTAGAAATAAGCAGCCAGGGAAAACCCGAGCTACTGCTGGTGGAAATGAAACTCTCCTGGGAGCAGAGGCCTTTTACTGGATGGATGGATGGACAGATGAGATCTGTTACTTTGGAGCAAATTCCTGGTTCTTCCACTTAAGTGCTGTTCAGGGCCAAGGTATCATGGGTTTGTACAAGCTAAACAAGTAAAACACAAGGAGCAGCATTTTCAAAAGCACCTGAGCCTATCTAAAAAATCCCATTGTGCATCTAGAGCAGATATTTTGGTGGTCAAACACGTCCTTTCCTAAAAGAATGCCTTAGTTTTTTGAAGCCTTCGTTCTCTGCCCGAGTGGGCGGGCGACGCTTGCCCGCAGGGATGCCAGCAAGGCAAGCCTCAGGACCTCAGGATACCTCAGGATACCTCAGGATACCTCAGGACCGGCGGACGGGGAAACAGACCAAGGCAACCTGAGCTTCGTCACCAAACCCCAGCACTCACAAGCTTACAAAACGAGCAAGCAAAGCGCAGCCCGACTCGAAGGAACAAGCAGCGTGCCTTGAGAGCCTTGAGAGCCTCAGCCGCCGCCCTGCCGCCGCCGCGGGGTGAGGGTGACACCGGGGCCGGCCGCCGCCGTTTGCTCGGCTCGGCGGCATCCCCGGGTGAGCGGCTTAAATGTCGCTTGCCGCCGCCTCCTGTCAGCGAGCGGGGGTCACC
>VXBO01002398.1:121031-179016 GCA_013400135.1 Rhinoptilus africanus
GAACTTTACTAGAGCAGGTTATTTTTTGTTTATTGGTGTGATAGGAAAATACTATATACAAGTTATAAAGATCACTGAAAGATACAGAAACAGAATCTCCCCGTGTGACACAAACGAACTAGAAACAGCGTTGTGTTCACCCTGGCTAAAACACCATTTCCTAGAGCGGATATTTTGTGTTTGTGCAGGAACACCTAAATCTTATTTTAAGCTGGGGAAACATTAAATAAGAAGGGCTTTATATTTTGGGTCATTAGGATTCAGTATAAAGCTCCAAAGTAATCTCATGAAAGAAGTGGTGTGATCTAGGGGAGAGACGCCAGCTTAGGAATCAGGGGGCTTGTGTTTCATTTCTAGCTATCCGTCTCGCTTGATAGTTCTGGCCTCTTCATCTCAGCTCTTAGTGATGCCATTTTTCACTGGTTGTCTGTCTTCACTATTTAAACTGTAAAATTGTTGTGACTAGCATTATTATTTGGCATGCATTTTTACAGCACTCACCACAGTGGAGCTCTGTGGACTAGGTCAGGCATTTTTGATCCTGTTCTAGCATAAAAATAAAAGTCTCTCCTTTAACTGGATAAAAGGAACAACATGGTGGTGTCAGAAAAATAAAGGAAGGAAACTCATATCTGAATTTCTGATACAGATCTTAAATAAAGCAGAATTTTCTTTATTATGCTGTGTGGCTCAAATGTAGGAATTAACCAGAAATTATTCATGAAGTGAACGAAGCCAATTTATCACCACTCAGAACATCCATAAGTATATTTGTGCTTTTCTCTAGCTGCTGAAATACGTTACTCAGCTTTGCACCAGACAGGTTCACCTGTGGGTTAATGATAAATAAGCCCAAATTGACAAAGATGGTTTGGTTGCAAGAGGTCAGATAGGTTTCCTAATACCACCTCAGTTCTTTTTTCCAGCAAGCACGCTAACACCTGCGGTGTCAGTATGTCGACCTTCACATACGGAATCTTCTGCCCTGAAATACCTCAAGTCTCAATTGAAGAATTGCTTTGCTATTTCTTTTCCAAAAACTGTTTCATGAAGCAAATAATTTTGATAACATATATATAACTGAGGCAGAAATGGAGCTGAAGGTGATTGAGTCTGTAACTATTTAAATGAAAGCTGCCTTCATTATTTTGCCACTTGTAGATCTAAGTTGGCAGTTTCACAAAACGTCTGCTAACTTGTGCTGTTGACAGACAGGTATCATTATGGGGTACTTCTGTGTGCCAGCCTTCATGATTCCTTCTTCCTTCTCTTTAAATTTCAACTCTTTTATGTTTTCTTTTTTTCCTTTGATTGTCTCAGATTATTTCTATGTTGGTATTTTTTTGCAATTTCCTTCATATCATCTATGTGTGCATTCATAAATTTTAATGTTAATTCCTGCTCCTAGGACATCACTCCTTTCCAGGAGAAGGGCTAGATCTACCTGTGCTTCTGGCTACTTTGTGCTATTCAGCTAATGCAAAACATCTATAAAGGCAGCTTAATCAGTTAAGCCTGATTTATGGCTGCTTTACTTCGCCAGAGCAATACTAAGAAACTAGAATAAGAACTTGGCCTCTATGCTTCTTTTCTTGTTTCCCTTCTTTTTTAGTATTCTTTTCTCTGATTTTCTTGAGCACATTACCTTTTTCTTCTATAAAATATTGCCAAGTGATTAAAGAGTATTCAGGAGCTGTAAAGAATTTCTACAGTAATCTGTTCAATAAATAATTCTCTTCATTATTCAAGGACCCCAATTACCGCTGTTCTCTACAGTTCTCTTGCCCTATTTCACAACTGATTTTCTTACTTTTTTTCACAACAATTTTCTTACTCTTTCTCTTTATAATCACTAATGGAGAAGTAAAAACTATCACAATAATCATAATCAGAGTAAGGCAATATAAATACTCTGTTTGCCAAATTAACAACTAATTTCTTACTCTTTGCAGAAACCTTTGTTTACAATGTAAAAGCCAGTGCCGGCAAAATCCAGATCTTCAGGACCCCCAGACCTCATGCATAATCTTGGAAGTGCTTGGACTTGGTCTCAGATTTTTGTCAGCAAGATCCTGCTGGGGTGAGCGTGTGTTTGTCGGTGTGAGCATTTTGTGGGGAGTCGAGCTAGCAGGCATTCTCAGAGACCCACCGGACACCGCACACACCTAGTGGCAATGCTGTCACCGCCAGTTGATGGCAACTCAGTGATGCCTTCATTACCAGTTTCCCAGCCCACAGGGCATTTAACCAACATCTGGGAGACGAGAATGCAGTGCTCTTGAGGGGATCTCAGTCATCACAAGGAATAAGCAACAATGCCAATGCGCAAAGTGTGTTGGGATGAAAGAAGAGAAGGGCTGCTCTTCTTCAAAAGGCAGTCAGGCTTCAGAATAATTACATAGAGTCATTGATGCCATTAAAATCCTAATGGATTGAATACTTAGCTGAGAGAAGGAAACATAGGGTTCTGGCTCTGCTGTACTGACTGTTTTTATATTAGATGTTCAGCAGCGCAAGGACTAGAAACCAAGCCGTTTCACTCTGACCAAGCTCTCCAGCCTGTCCCTATAGCATTGCTCTTGCTCTGCGCTTAGACCATGCAAGTATTAACATTCCTCAAAAAGAATGTCAAAAATGGTCCTTTTCTAAACTTTGAATAACCTGCAGTCTTGCAGGAGGGATATTCTTCTGTAAGCCATGGGATTCAGCACACATCAACTAAATCTAGTGTTAATACATTTACCATTGATTTTAAGAGACAACAAGTTTAAAGAGGAAAGGAATTTTACTGCATACTATTCTGTGGGTATCGAGGCCTCAAGAAAGAATCATGTTACTGCTCATTATGACTATGGCTCACAGATCATGGAGACTACTGGTGTCCCTAGCTTGCGACCAATACAGTGAGCATTAGTGGTTCACAAATAACTACTTCCCAGAATGTTTTCCTTAGCAGGCAATGTTGGATTCAGAAAGCATTTACTTCTCAGTGACTTTCTGGAAGTGGGAATCTTTTCCATAGTGCACTGATAATCAATATTATTCTTTGTATGGATAACAGATGTCAGTATGGTGACAATGACTCCATCATACTCATCTTTCTGCAACACCGTCAGCTCTGCTATCTTTTTCAGACACAGTTTATCAGCCTCTTAATTCCACGTCAGTGATCTATATCTGGAGCTATCTGTATGTTTCTTTTTATATCCTCTCTTTCTCATCTTGACTCATAAAAAATCACCATTACCACTTCTTTCATTATCCACGTATGCTGCACAGCTTACACACAATCTTTTGATGTACAGTGCAACCTTTTCTCATTTTTTGTCTTTGTCCCTTCTGCACAGATTGCATCCATCAATATTAACATTTCAGCTCTCTGATTTATCTCATTACATTTCTGCATTGCCAGACAAGTCATAATTTCCTTCCTGCAATGTCACTTTGAGCTCATTTCCCGTACACTCTGCATGTGTATATAGACAATTACTGGGTTTATTGCTTGCTTCCTTCCTACTGGCCTTGGCTTTTTTCCTTTGTCTTCATCTTCCAGCATGCAATATTTATGGAAAGAGCGCTGCACTGAATTGTAACATCCAAGTCTAAGTTCACAGCTGCCTGAAATAGCATGACGGCTAGCCTCCTGCACTTTCTTGTTCTCAGGTGGCTGGTTTTCAAATAGGAACCACTCTTTCCACAAAGAGGAGGATTCGGTCCTGTTTCCAGTCCCATATGCTGTGGCAAGGTCCTAACAGACCACTGGAGTCATATGTGTGAGTGAAACTGTACAAAAGGCAATGAAACCATCACCAGCAAAACAAGAACAAAGGGGTTTGCACTGACTTTGCACTAGCAGTTTGTGAGAAGACACTCTTCACAAACAGTGGCTTCCTGGTGGTTTGAAAGGAAATAGGTTGCAAGCAGGACTCCTTTTTCCAAGGACAGCAAACCTTCCTCTCTCACAAGGCCACCTGCCCCACAGAGGCTCCCTGTTAGGAAACAGCCCTCTGCATCTCGTGGCTAGAGGGCAAATGTGTCACATAAGAAGAGCAGCTGGAAGCGATGCCTAAGGGGATGATGCACAACCCTCTCGTGCCTGGAAGCCAGTTGTGTGTGGACACACTCAGGGGAGACCAGGTTCTATTGGAGGACTTGTACCATTTCTCTCCTACCTGGAGGCAATTCCAACCATGCAGCTGGAGTAATGCCCACAGCCTGTCCCTGCTGCCCTGAACAAAAATGGTGGTTTAAAGCTTGGCCTTATACTTCATCTCAGCACTCACGTAAAACTTTAAGCTCAATACTTGGTCCTCCACATAAAAGTTTGTGAGAGTCCCCTATCCTCAGCTGAACTGCTCCCCAAAACTTCAATGCCATAGCTCCACTCAATGCAAATAGAAGCTCAATACTGTCTTTGCAGCCCTTCTCCAAAAACTGGAGGTGCTTGTATGGATTTCATTGTTCGCTAGAGGGCAACATTGCCTTAAAAATTAATTTCCTTGCCTTCGGTTACACAGGAAAGGTAAATTAACACAAACTGGGACAGAGAGAAAATACACAAGAAACGCCCAATATTCTGCTCCAAGGGCAGAAAAAATACAGTGTCTATTGCAATGCCAAAGAAGTATCTTAGGCTGTAACAGAAATCAGTGACTATAGAACAGGGATGAAAGAAAAATAAAATGTTTTCAGGAAATAAAGTCCTCAATTCAGTGAGGTATTTAAACATGCTTTATTAATCTGAATCAGGGCTTTAGCTCTGTTGTCCTCAGTCAGACTAGGCATTATTTAGACAGTATTTTAGATATATTATTTAAAAGCTTTGCTAAAGGCTAAGGACTTAGGAATGCTTCCTGACCTGGCAAAAGCCATTCAAACCAGGTGGAGATAGTAGATGGGCTGCTTCTATTCTTGGGGAGACCAAGAGGGCAAGGAGGGATGTGGCCTCGGCCCTGAGGTAGTAGACTCCTGGGATAATAACCTATTATGCAAAGAAGTAGCTTAGAAAGAAATGGAAAAGAGAGACCCTAAAGAATCTGGTGGCAAGAAGAGCTAAGCAGAAGTTTCCTGGTAAGAAGAAAATTGCAGGTGTGGCCAGAGCCAGCTCTGTGGCCAAGAGTCCTCTCTGGGCTGATGCAACAAAACTGGCACAGAAGGGACTTTCTTCTGCTTTTGTCTGACAGTTTTTACTTTCCTTTTATCCCTGCTGTGGGAGGCAGCTGCTCTTGTTTATTACCTCTGCTGCCACAGTAGGATTGTTACTCCTTTTCCCTCATCACACTGGCCTAATTATGTGCCCAGAGCCGTGCCTGTGGGCAGCAGTGTGAGCCTGCCAAGTCTCTCCTGGTCAGGCTGTGTGCTCCTGCGGCTGCGAACTGTGCTGCTGCACACCCATGACCTATTTTAGATACTCCTCCTGGGGCCCACAGGGGAAACAACAGGCTATATGCCCACTTAGCAGCTGCATGCTAAATAAATTGGTGTTAGGGGCACCTGAAGACCTTTTTGCTAACAATAACATGGCTCGTTGGAGGTTTATAATGCGGTTTTATAATTGGATTTGCAACAAGAGGCTAGATTCACACACTCCTCTGTGCTAGGCTGGATCACTGAAGAGTTGCAGGAGTGGGACGTGTGTGTACCCTGGTTCAGGTGGCATCAGTTAGCTGTGGCTGGTCAGATAAGCAGCAGTTGTGCCTCATCTGCAGTCTCACTGAGCCTGCCACAGCACTGCAGCGGCTGTGGCAGGCACCAATCAGGTCCCCGGAAACAAAGTGAGTCTGACAAGTCTTGCACATCCCGTATGAAAATCTGTACTTGGCCTTTGCCTCACTGCCCTTCTCCATCTCACACAGTTTTTCTGCTCTGCTAAAACCTGCAAGACAGCGTGTTACTGCTCAGAGAGTTCCTGGAGATGGTGCTGCACTTGCCGTGTGAGGGCTGTAAATGCAGCGGCCTCACGGTCCTCCCCGCTGATGCACACGCCTGCCTGCTACGCTGTGTCACCAAACACCTTGAACACCTCCTGTCCCCCCGCGTGCCACCTCGCTCTTGGAAATGGAAACGTTTGGCATAGGGTGAAACTATAAAAAACAATGAGTGTGATGCTGGCTTAGCTGCTACTGTAACATTCCCATGCACTTTGACTGAAGTGCTGAAACCTTACAAATCTGGGAAAGCCACTGTCCTTCCTTAAAACAATCTAGCCCCATGTATCCTTATGCAAGCCATTCAGAAATTTGGTGTTGGCAAGTGCTTTGCACAGCCAAAGCATCCCTAGTGACAGGTAGAAACCAGAAAATCCCCTGAGAGAGTAAAATAGACTTATCAAAATCTGACCAGACCCTGTATTGACTCTTTACTCCATCCATGCTCCCTTGCATTTTTTATCATTCTTTATGGATTGGAGAATGCAGAAATACATGTCTTAAAGCCAAAAGCTCATGCTTTTCCCACTGATGAGAAAAGATCAATCCACAAATCTAACAGCTGCCCTGCTGCGTTTGTTGTTCTGGAATTGCAAAGGAAGCGTATCAGCTGCCTTCTGCCAAGAGAGGTTGCCAGGTCTCAAGCCTACAGGAACTGGTACCTTGAGGAGTAGTGAATTTAATGGAAAAAATGTAGCAAAGAAACAGTTCTTGGGACACACAGATTTGTTTCTCGGAAGGCCGTGTCCCGATTTTCTTGCCTGCTAGCAATTCACAACCTATACAGGATTTTGAATACTAAGTGCCTGCTTATCATCTCAGGACTGCCGGCAAGATATTCAGTCAACATACACATCTGAATGCAAACTGTCGGGGCGGTGCTTCCCAGAGTAGCAAGCTGATGGGAGGCTGCTGCTTGCTACTGGTGCCCACAGCCTTGTGCTCTGCAGATATATCATACGAAGGGGACTCTGAAAGGCAGGCTCGGCTTCTCACGCTGCCACCAGGGGCTGAAGGTGCAAATGGTGCTGCCACAGAGGAAGCGTGGCTGCTGTTTCACCTCATTAAAAGTACAGAGTTTGAGTGGACAGTAACACTGATTTGAAAGGAACCCTGAGAAAAATAATACTTGCTCTGAGGTTTTTTTAAAAGGTGCAATAGCGAAGCAACCCAAGGAGTTCCCCATATCCTGCTTGTAGGCAGTGTGGGAATGGTTTCACGCACGCAGCTGATTTATACTATTCACTGCCGAACTATTGTGGCTGATATCAAGCACTTCCAGAGTATAATTTGTGAGTCAGATAGCCTGTGTAATAGCCTACCCATAATGTTTGATCATGTCATCGCCGCTTAGAGAGACTAATGCACAGGAATTATGCTGCTGGAGCCAATACACTGGGCTCTTTAGATTTGCATGCGTAATAATTCTCTGGGCTAATAGCTGTCAACATACGTTTATTCCAATAATGCTGACTGCTTACTGTTTTGCAATTCTTTAGCAATACAAAGATCTATCAGTTCAGCCACTGTGGTGCCTTCCTCAAAAATCAGGAGTCTAAAAACATAAATGTTACCATGAACAGGGCTATGATCTTTGGTTGATAGCAGGCTGCTGTGAAATACTCCTTTAATTTGTTACAGTTCCTCTCCGTTTCCTCCTACTCGTGCCCTTTTCCTTATGGCAGAAGTAAAACCATATAATCAGAAGTCTGAAATCTGCTTTTTCACTCCCCTCCAAGGCCAGGGCACGTCAGCTAGTGCAGGTGTATGTGAAGAGTCCCCAGAAGCTAACTGGAAATGCACGTTCAGCTGATGAGATCAGGGGGTGTCAGGGCCAGCAGTCTGGCAGGGGAGGAGGCAGTGGCTGGTGAGAAAGCTCCCTCCACCTCCCCCTTCCTCCCCACCACCACCATCACACTTCTCCCCCAGCAGAACCTTTTTGTTCGCTGTCCCAAAGGTGGCAAACCTTCGTAGTGGCAGTTTCAGTTGATGCTTTCAAGGGGGTTCAGGGGGACTGAAGACAGAGGAGCCAGAAGGCGGGTATAACCTATGGCAACCAAAGCAACAGCTGCCGCAGCCTTTCATGTCATGGGTTTTCAGGCTCCAGAGGGGAAATGTCTCGTAAAACATAACCATGGATATATATGTCCAGAAGGTTTGGGGGTGTTTGTGTTCCAGGCAAGATATTCTCAGCTTCCTTATTAACAGCTGAAAACAGGATGGATTCTCAGAAGCTGTAACAGCAAGTCATCTCACACTTCAACCTGGTGACAAAAAGCATGACAAGGGGAGTAAGGGATGGAGGCATGCACCCTTGTTACTGAAGAAAGTCAGTTTCAATTAATACTGGTTCTTATTTCAGGTCTGCACAGCTGCCTCATGAAGTGACATGCATTACTTTGAAATTTAGAGCTTTACACTGCATGAGTTCCAAAAGTTTAAAGTTAAAAATGCTACCTGTCCTCTGGGAAGAGTCTTGTTCCTTGCTTTCCATTTGGAATTTAATTGTGCCCAGTACGGAAATACTGGGTGCCTATCACTTACAGAAGGAAACCATCTTCATTTTTAATTTTCACAAGAGAAATTACAAGGTTCTTTAAGCAGACATAGTGTGATTTTTTTGTATTCATTTTATGCAGAACAAATCTGTTTGTAATAATGCCCAGGTTTTTTCATATAATTTGTAACACAGTGGGACAGAGATAATTGAATAGTGTCCCCTACTTCAGGGAAAGATTGCCATAGCATATGCCTGCTAAAGTCAAGCAAAGAGTATTTGACTGATCTTCAGAAGTCCTCGCTAGTATACACACTGGTATTGTTCTCAATATAATCTCTTACTGTGCTTTAAATAGTATTTCTGCTAGATGAGTGCATGCATTTTGTCAAATACCACACTGTAAGACACTTTACCAAAGTCTTGTCTGTAAGCCTTAACTTTTAAGCCTGGGTGATGTGCTTAAGCTTTGCGCTTTTTTTATTATATTATTTTTAACAAATTGTTAATTATTAAAGGCAAGAGATGAGAGGATACAACTGGTTTATCTTTCCTAACATCCTATGGCTGTCACCAGTGACCATAATGCTGAACTGGAGGACTTTTGAGTTACTTCAGTACAACAGGCCACTGCTTGCCCAACCCCTGTCGTGGGAGTACCTAAGTGGGATACCACAGAGGTTCAAATATTTTTACATTTCCAAGTGTCTTTTATGGAGAGTTCCACCAGCATTTCCTTCAAAAAGTTCTGTGCAGACAGAAAGAAAACTTTGCGGGCAGCATGGTACAGGCAGGGACACACTGTGTGTCCTCTCAGTTTTTCTGCTTTCCTTGGCACATCGTTCTTTCTTTTAAAAGAAAGGCGTGTGCGCCTCTTTCTTGTACGATTAAAATGAAACAAATTCACTTGGGAGAGTCAAAAACCATAGGAGGGGAACCAGGTTTGTGAAGATTCTTCATTTCAAACATACATTACTCCAACAGCATCAGAGGAAAAGTGAAACGTAAAAACTGATTTGTTTTTCTGAAACTGTTCATTTTGCTGTGAAAGCTTCCATTTTTAAAAAGCAGAGCTACAACACACTCACATAGCAGGAAGGAGGAGTTTGAGCATACTGTTTTCTGTTCCCTCTAACAGCTTATTTTTCTGTGAAATAGTGAGTTAGGGTGGTGGCTTTACAAAACACTTCCACTGGCTCCTGCACTCACCTCTGCCTGAGCCTAGCACTTTCCCTGAAGGCACCCAAAATGTGTCCCATGCAGCCTTTCAAGTCCCACACTCTATCTGCCACCCCAGCTTTGGCACAGACCAAAAAATGCAATACTGCCAGCCACCTCGGGGATATCCCTGAGCCTCCACCCCATGCAGGGTGCCATCTCTCCCAGGGTCCACAGGACAGGACAGTCGGGGGGAATGAGAGGCAAAGCAACACCATCCATTGCCCCAGGAGGGGGTTATCGTGGGGGACACTTAGGAGCCAGGTGGGTCAGTTCAGCCTGAGCTGGGCACTGCCACCTCCCACCACACGCAGAGGCTGGATTTCAGCCCTTGCAGCAGCAGGACCTGCTCCCCAAAAGTGGTTTGTGTGACTGTGCTGGGGGATGCTGACAGCGGGTACAGTTTAATGATGATTTTTTGGGCCACACTCTATTCCCAAGAGCCATACCCAAGAAATGCAGTTTAAACACAAGAATTATACAGTTTTCCACTCCCTTTATCTCTCTGCAAGTGATAAGAGTATCTCTAGATGGTGCGGATGCTAAAAATCATTTATTCTCCTTACCCATAACTAGCCTAGAAAGCATTCTCACCAATTTCTTCTCGTTCTCACATGACAAAGATCCACAGTGACATCTGTGATTCATTCAGTAAAACAACTATCTTGTGGAGATAAAGTCAGTATAGCTGGGGTACTGGTGGATGAAAGGCTGGTCATGAGACAACGCTGTGCGCTTGCAGCCCAGAAGGCAAATTGCATCCTGGGCTGCATCAAAAGCAGCATGGCCAGCAGATCCAGAGGTGATTCTGCCCCTCTGCTCTGCTCGGGTGAGACCCCACCTGGAGTACTGCATGCAGCTCTGGAGTCCTCAGCACAAGAAGGACATGGACCTGTCGGAGAGGGTCCAGAGGAGGACCATAAAGATGATCAGAGGGCTGGAGCACCTCTGCTCTGAGAACAGGCTGAGAGACTTGGGGCTGTTCAGCCTGGAGAAGGGAAGGCTCCAAGGAGACCTTATAGCAGCCTTCCAGTACCTGAAGGGAGCCTACAGGAAAGCTGGGGAGGGGCTGTTTGCAAGGGCATGTAGCAATAGGATGAGGGGCAATGGTTTTAAACTAGATCAGGGTAGGTTTGGATTAGACATTAGGAAGAAGTTCTTTACAATGAGGGTGGTGAGACACTGGAACAGGTTGTCCAGAGAGGGGGTGGAGGCCCCATCCCTGGAGACATTCAAGGCCAGGCTGGATGAGGCTCTGTACAACCTGATCTAATAGAAGATTTCCCTGCTTACTGCAGGGGGGTTGGACTAGATGGCCTTCAAAGGTCATCTAGTCTGTCAGGTCATCTGCCCCACTGGGGGCAGAAGGCGGCCCTGCCTGATGGAGATTACCAGCGCCAGTGTTCCCCCGCCAGCACTGGGTTTATTTTTTAATCAGAGACAGCAAAGGCAAAGCAGGGGTCTAAATCGAGGTGCTTGTCATAGGTCAGTAGATCACAGAAATAATTTAGGAGAATAAACACGGCCACAGAAGTTGTAGTTTCTGAATATCGTTTTCAAAAAACATTCATAGCTCTGTTCACGATGTATTTTTGCACCCACAGATCTTGAGCTCTACCAAAACAGGATTTTCACTTTGCTTGTCACCTTGATGCAGGCAAGCAAGCAGATGAAAAGCAAAAGAAGACTACAGCTGCCAGTAAGTCAGCAACTCTGTTTATTTTTGTCCCTTACCCAGGATTAGAGGGAAAGAAATCCCCAGTTTAGAATGTTTTCACCACTTTTAGTTAGCAGAAAACAAAGGTAGGAGGCTTTAGCCACTTTGAAAGGCAAAAAGCAAACCATAAAGCACAGTGCTACACTTGCAAGGAGCGTGGGGGAATGAAATTGTGTCGCCTGATATGAAATCATATACTCCTCCCCCGTTTTCTTAGCTTTAGTCATAACATGAAGCAACGTTTTTCTCAGATCTTATTAAATACATCTCAGTAGGTCCCTGAAGCACGTTTGACAAGCATATTGGAAGATTACATTGCCAGGACATCACTCTCCCTGTACTTACATCTTTCTTCCTTCGCTCACATGACTGGGTGCACTTCACCAGTGTGGGTGATAGGACAGTCGAGCCCCTGCTGTATTCCATGGCTGGTTATTTCCTTAGGACTGGGTAGTACACAGCAGGACAACAATTCTTTCAGCAGGTGCTGGTATAAGGTTAGATGTCCTGTGCAAATGTGCTTTGGCACCAGGCTGCAAAGTCCTTGTACTAGAGGAATTGCAGTCACTTAATTTACATTGAACCATTTGAGAAAGCATATGCTGAATCCCTGCAGCACAGTGGCCCTCGCTCTGACACAGCAGCTTTTTTGCTGCAGGAGCAAATCTGGCCCCATTCTGTAGACTCAACAGTTAAAATGCCAGTAAAATAGTTCCAGCGAGGGCTATCCCTGCACCTTCTCCTCTCCCTAGACCATGCCAACTCCATTCATTTATACCACAGCTGCTTCCACTGACTTCATCCCTCTGTGATGAGGTGACTGAGAACAGAACTAGACCTGGACTGAACAGCTTTTCTTACCATCAGCAAAGCAAGCAAAAGAGACATGTATTTAGCCAAATCACTCTTCCTATCTTAATGTCACCTGAGATTAAGTCAAATAGAACTACCTCTCTTCTACTAAAGCTCCTAAAGATAAAAAAATATCTAATTTCTTGCTCTGTTGACTGTGGAGGAAAGAAAAACCTGCAGAGAGTTAATGCAAGCTATGGAGCAGTGAACGTAGTTATGATATATGAGATCTGTGATATGTTTATAAACAGGCTAAAATAACTAATGCATTATAGAAATGGAATGTAATTTGAAAATGAAAGAAGTTGACTTGTGTATTTGATTGTCTTTACTCTTTGAAAAGACCGCTGCCTTTTATTTTTGGGGTGTTTTTCTCCATTTATCTTGATTTGATTTTGTTTCATAAATTCAGTTCTTGAGAGTTTGAAAACCATGGGAAACCTGTTAAATGCTGAAATAGCAAAGGTGATGCTGAACCACCCAGGAGGCTGGATGAGGAGGAGGAAAGGAAAGGATTCCTAGGTAGATTATCAAAACACATCATTTTAGGCACCTAGTTAATTCCAACAAATAACAGACAGTGGAAAGATAATAACTCCATGAGGTATTTCACAGTTAAGAGACTATAATGCACATGCTCAGGGGTGTCCAGATGGTCTTCCAGAGAGAACATGGAGATGATCAGCACTGACATTTTAATGTCCAGTGGGACATTCCAGGGCCAACAATCCCTTTTTTTACACACTATAAAGCAACTAATAAGGTAACAGGCTCAATTAGCTAGAATTCTTTGCGAATCAGCCTTAAGACTCACATTGTACTTTTGCTTCCTGCTATTTGTTCAGTCACACCTCTACACAATTAGGCCAAGTGGAAAAGAGGCACACGAATATAAAGTGACCAGGAATACGTTTAAACTGGGAATTAGATAATTTCTAACCATGGGAACTGTGGAGTTATGGAACAGTCTCCCAAGAGAAATAGGCAGGGTAAAAAGCCAAATTGCCTTAAGGTGGTGTTTGGCTGTTTTGTGAAAGGGATGATGTATCATGGTTGCCTATAAAGAACACGGACAAGACTTGATAATTCAAGAGATTCCTACAGTGCACGATTATTGTCCTTCTGTCCCCCAGCCAGCCGTTCAGTCTGCTATCACCATATGACAACTACTGCTGGAAATAGCCAGCTTCTTTTGGTGAGCAGGGAGGTGGGAGATAGGACAAGAGGGAGGACTTCAAATGCCAGCTAGGTCCAGAAGAGCCCCACTGAAGTCTGATGTGAAAAATGATGCAAAGCTTGTCACGGACCAAGTGCCCGACACCAGTTTTATGCTAGTTGGCTGAAGATGTTTTGATGTTTGACATGTAAAACCATGCTACTAAAGCTACAGCTGTGAGCATTACTAGCATTATGTGACAGCCTTCATGGAAGGCTGTCCGCTGTTCTGCTGTTGTTTTGACATGTTGATGCTCCTGCTGGGACTTTTGACTAAGTGTAGCATCAGGATGCTGCTGGGGCTCAGAATTGCATGCACTGAAGCTAACATCTGCGCTCTCATAAGGTGCCCACACCCCCTCGCAGCTCTCCCAGCCTTCTGCTTGCGTCTTACTGCCTGGCCTCACAGCAGGGGCAGAAAAAACAGAGCTGTGCCCACCCACACCTCAGCGGCTGCAGTTGCAACCTGGTGGTTTTAGCTGAAGAGTACTTTCAGATAAATATCTGAAGCAAAGTATGTCTGGACAGTGAAGGTGATGCCTGGGGCCAGAGCTCTGTCCTGCTTCCCTTAGGGGGATGCTCACATTTTGGGGACAGATGGCCAGGAACAGCCACGTCTTCAAGCACTTCACAGAGATATGAGATTGTTCATCCCTCACAGCAACACTCGGCTTTGCATCGGCTTCAGCTGCAGGATAGTGATGGGGGGGAGATGGGAAAATGCCAAATCCCTATTTAATTTGGCCACACAACCCTCTGAGACACACAGAAAGGTTTGGAAAGCTCTCAGTGTCACACCTCTTGTTCCAATAGACTTTTCTTTCTGTAGGCCTCATCATTTCAGCTTTTTTCATCCCAAACAGCTCCTTAAGATCAGTTCTTGACCCTTTAACCATCTCTGAATATTATTTTTCTGCAGAAGCAGCTCTACTGTATCACTGAACCTAATTCTGCCCCATGCAGAGAGGCCTAGGGAACACATACATACTAATGTCCTACTCAAAGGCAAGCGTCAGAATGAACCTCTAAAATTTAATCTGTTTGACTAAAGACCAAAATCTGCCAAAGTAAATGGAGCTGTACCAGTTTGCCTCGGAGAGAACTGAACCGACTGAACCTCTGAAACTAATCTCAGTTAGAGTCCTATGCTAAGGGCAGCAGCAAGAGATATCGCTGTCTGAAATATCTTCCAAATACTGTGAAATACTTCAGAATCAAATACTAAGCCGTCTACTAAACTGGAATACACTATGACATTGCTTGAGAGTCTGATTTGTCTGCTAGTCGTATTAGATCGCAAAAGTCTGGATTACCTCATAAACAGTCTCTGCTGGCTGGAGAGGTATTCAGTCATGAAAGCAGTGATTAAACAAGAGTTAAATGACATAATTTGTTAGTTAAACTTGGTTTTAAATACAAATTGGTCAGGCCAGAAACACTAACATAGGCACTTTCCTTAATACAGGTTAAGGGCCTTAGTTTCCCTGATTCACGAAGAAGTGAGCACAATGATTACAGTCCAAGATTATGTCCTGTGATCCTCAGTTACCAAAGATGATGTGAAGGGACCGTTGATCCTGATAGTCTGAGCCTGCCTAATTTACATGTTTGGTTTCTGTTCCTGAGGCTGTGTTTAAAAGATGTGGATCCAAAACTGTTTTCTCTCCTCTCCCACCTCTTTAATTCCTTGTCAAATGTGAACACCTCAGCATTCAAGTTAGGAAAAGCTAATGACAAAGCTGAACATGCAGCCTTAACTGTGGTTTGGTATGGATCATATTCTACACATACACTTCTCCAAAGGCACATTTTATTCTTGAGTTCAGTAACTCATGGTGTTTAGAGCTAAAAAGTTTCTTTCAGTTAGGCTTTAAGTCTAATGATGCCTCAGCTATGGATATCTGCCGTAACATCCTGCTCTTCCATTCCAGCTCTTTTTTAATTGGAAACTGATTATTTCTTCCAGAGGAGCTAGTGAGAGAAATCTGTTTTCACTTGGCACTTAGGCCAGAAACGTTATTGCCACTCCTGCTCTAATTGCCTGCTAGCTTTTATTAGTTTGTATCGATCTGACACAATCCACATTTTTTGGATGCTTTCTAAATCTCTCTGTTTGAATTCAGCCTAAAATGAAGTAGATTTTCTCCATCATTTTTTCCTCCAGCACATCCCTGAACCATATAAATACCGCTTCAGCTCTTTCACAGTTCAGATTTCTCTCTGTGACAGACTTAATATTAGTTTACTGCTACACACCTCCAGGGCCAAGGCCCTGCAGCACAGCTGAACAGAATAATAAATACCATGGGACAAAAAAAAAAAAAATCATTGTACAGCTACAACTGCTCGTTATGAATTTATCTCCGGTGCTGCTTATCTGCTGGTCCCAGCCCCCTGTCCCATCCCAGCCAAACCATCTGCACTCATAGCAATAGCAATCACCCAAAATACTTGGCTACCGTGGCTCCTGTGATGAGCTCTGAACTGCACGCTCCTATATCACGCCCCAGAAGTCAGGGGCTAGCGTGCTTTATAGGCTGCTTGCTTTCCTCCCCATTTGTCTTCAAGGGGATAAACACGCAACTGGTTAACTGCAGGACAGATAGATGTTATGGTTTTTTGTCAAACTCCCTTAGGCTTTTGACTAGTGCTGCTTCACTGTCCCGTCCAGAAGGGGCGGTGTCATGCACCGAATCTGCAGGCATAGCGCAAGGCTGGAAATCAGAGGACATCAGCTTTGCCAGTGGTCTGCTGCATGACCTTGGGTAGCTACTCCAGCTTCTTCAACATTTATTTCCACTTCTGCCCTTTGTTGAATCTGTTTTTGATGAGAATGTGATCTGGGACGGATCTTACTATACTTATAAATGGCATCAAGTACAACATAACTGGCACTTTTTTGTGTTTCTAGATACTAATGTAATATAAATAAGGAACAATTAAATTAATCTTTTGTCCTACAGTAGCATTAGTTCACTTAAATCAAGAAATGGTTGGCAGCTGAATTATGTTGAGCTGTAGGGTATCCAGCCTAAGCTCGTTACCTTCAGATTAGCCTGAACTGCAAAGAATCATCTGAACTCGAAGTACTTTTAACTTCTAAGAGCTTAAGCCAACAGTACTGGAAGCCAGTTAGTGCTTCTCAAGAGACATTCAATGCTGTTCAATGCTGTGCAATGACTAGTTCTCTCAAGAAATGGCTACTGGAAAAGAAGAAAAAGATTTATGGGCTATTAGGAGAGAGGTATATATTAACTTTCTGGAGCTATTTCATAGCTCAGTGTCTTACAGCCATCTGGATTTTGACAGTGATGGATCTAACATGACTATGCTGCCTTGCACCGCATTTCCTTTTTCAATTCCTCACAGAGATGATGGATTGCCAAGCCAGTATCTGAGGCATGCTGGCTTCTTTGGATGACCCAGAAAATAAGGGCACTGCATAAATGTTTGTCCACATTGGCTTTCCTGAAAAGCATCTTGTAATTTGTCACTTTTAACCCTCTGAGCCCCAAATGCCGAGGCCATCCACCCTGCAGGGCTGAGTGGATAACCTCTGGCTATTCTTAAACCATTTCCAGCCAGTCAGAAAAGCAGTAGTACACCCTAATTTCTACCAGCAGGCCTCTGGTTTCGTTTTCAGACCACCTGTGCATTTGCCCAGGATCTATGCTGTGCTGTCTATATGATTTCATATGGACTCAGTTTTGTGAGTATATAAGGTTGACAATTACATTAAGGCCTCCCTTTTGCTTCTTTTTTCTCCCCAGAAAGCCTAGTTGTTTTCTTTCTTACTTGTTTCAGTTCAGTCTAGACTTCCTTCACTGGTTGCAAGATCACAATTTGCATTGTATTTAGGCTTATTTAGTTATAGGCTTAACTTTGATCTGTCTGTTCAGCAGCTTGTCACAGATCATATGTATTCATAAAGGAGGACAAAGACCACTGACATGCCAATGGCCAATGTTACAAGTTACCTTAAAAAAAAATCTTTTTCTTTTTACAAAGAAAATCTAAGTGCTAACTCCTAAGGATATGTATTACCAGTTATTAAGTGTAACAGCCCATTCCTTCTACAGAAAGTCCACTGAGTCCACAAGCACATCAGCGACAGAAATGCTTTATAGAGCTATTCTCTGTGCCAGTCTCCTGCTGTTGGCAGGTTGCCCAGCCTGCGTGGGGCTGATTTGCTCATTTTATGCAAGTTTTCCCCGTTTCTGCGCTGGTGCATGAAGGCAGAGCAGAAGGAAGTGCTCCCTGGCTATTTCTCCCAGCCTGGTGGTACTGAGCTGCTGGGGCAAAGCTTAAGTGGTCCTGGGAGTTCGCTGCAGATGACTCTGACAAGATTAAAGCCAAGCTTTAATCCAAAGGCAGTGGGCTACCTATTCCACTGGAAGAAAGTTATTCTAAGAAAAAGCATCAGAGGCAATGCTGAAACGAGGCTCCCCTTACTCTTAAGTTTTGCATATGATTGTGGGCGTTCTATGAAGAACTGTGCTTCTCTGACACTAAAGCAACAAAATCTATAGGAGACATTTTCAGCTATTACAGCTTTTCCATTGCAAAGGTGACTTAGCAACGTGCATGGTAAGGTCTGAGCAAAAATTTTATGATGATCTCTCTCTGCCTTCTTTTGC
This sequence comes from Rhinoptilus africanus, assembly GCA_013400135.1. NCBI lineage: Eukaryota > Metazoa > Chordata > Aves > Charadriiformes > Glareolidae > Rhinoptilus > Rhinoptilus africanus. Next base: position 139,095 of record VXBO01002398.1, read on the forward strand.
TGCTGTATTTGCAGCTTAATCACTGAACTGCAATGTCCAGGCTTAAGGACCAGGACACTTTGATTTTTCTGCCTATGAAATGAGAATAAAGACTCTGCTTTCTAGCCAAGTCCTTTTTCTGTGCATGTTTTCTCCACACATCGTTATGTAAAAATATTGGCATTATTTGCCTCATGTACACAACAAACCAGAAAGGTTGGAAGGACACAATGCAAGAGCACATAGTTGCTTAATGTATTTTAACTTGACAGCATCAGGAACTGACTCCAGGTGCCATCATCAACCTGACACAAAAAACAGTGCTAACGCATACTTCCATCCCTGAACTACACCGTGCTCAGTACGTAAGCACTGCATGTTCAGGGCGACCAAAGCTGAGGCAGAGGTTTTGCCAAATGAAACCACAGGGGGCATCAGAAAATGGAAATTGCCAGTGAGCTAGGAGCAGAGACGGACACCAAAAATGAGGGGAGTAAAAATAAGCGCAGTTTCCTGGCAACAGAGCTGGACATAGTGGTCTGGGAGCCCTGTGAGTGTAATTCTTTGTCTTCTCTTTGGAGCACCTCACCTCTGTTTAAAGAGGTCTTGTGTATGCTGTAAACACATCATCCTAGGGCATGTGCTGGGTCATGTCTTAGGCCAGTGGCAAAAAGAGCCATCTGCCAAACGTCTTTCTGCTTGGCAAAGGAGAGATTTGTTTCTGCTTCAGGTATAATACGTTGCCCACAACATTATTTTGTAATAATCATGAATCCAGAAACAACAGTTGAGATGGAGCCCTATTGTGATAACTGTTTTCCAAAACACAAACCAAGAAAAAGTCACCCTTTTGATGACTTTACATTAGTAAATGCATCCTTGTGTATTCAAAAGAGAAACTCAAAGTAAGAGAGATTCAGGCTGGATTTGAAAACATACACTTCCCCTGGGTGGGGAACCATCTAATCAACTTGTTCAGAGGTACTCAGGCAAGGAGAAGCAGTAAGAAACGGAAGACAGTCCCGGTGCAGTTTTTAACCCAAGATTTTATTCCGTCACTTCCTTTGATAAACCTCTGGCTTCATTTGCACAAAGGAAATCCTTTACTGCCTCACCTCTATGTACATGGCTGCGTACAATCACACGCTTTCTGCTGTGCTGTCTGCTTGCTGTTGGGAGCAGAGCTGGCACCTTGCTCCAGATTTATACCCTCTGTGGGCATCACAGCACTTGAAGTGAAGCCTGGGGAAGGAGCACACAAAACGCAAACTCTTTTTCAAGCTACTGTCCTTTAATTTAACTTGAATCATGTTTCTGGAACTTCAGATAAAGTTTCCAAATTTATTTGAGAAAACCAGACAGCCAGATAATCCACTTTGTGAATCCTGTCTAAAGTTATAGTGCACCACAGCAGCACTTGCGTCATTACTGGGTTTCTTGGTTTGCCTCTGCATAGTTATCCTTAATAGTTCCTACTCAGTAGGTGAAATATACTTCTGAAACAATCCTCCTTACCCCAGCTCACACACGGGTATAAGAATTGTGTATCAAAACAAACCAAAGGTACATTTAGTCTAGTGTGCTATCTCCAGTGATGGCCAATATCGGACATCTGTGGCTGCATGCCAGAAGAAGGACAACAGACAGTACTCTCCCAGTCTTCAATGATTTTTGGGTCAAAAGAACTGTGCCAGATATAGTGTCTTTGTACATCGTAGCCCACACTCATACCTGGTCATACCTAGAGCTAAAAGAATTGCAAATAGAGGCAGAGCTTAACTTCACAGCTTCTGTTTGTGGGGAGGAGGTATTAATATTTTTTCATGACAAATCTTATCAGAAATAATACGGTTGTAAATTCTCCAGTGGGTTGATTTTTAATGTGTTATTCACTGATTTGCCCATCACTGTCGGCTGCAGTTAGGAGGATTTTGATCCATGCTTCACAGCAACTCTACCAAATACCTATAACGCTCCAGGATTCAGCTTTTTTCTGTATTTCTTTAGCTTACACAAATGCTGAACACTCCGGACAGTTTACTTCTAAACCCATGTTTTAATTAGTCATCCATTAAGGATAACAATCTCACATAACTTTTCCTACTCATATTCTCACTGTAGATGCCAGATTTATTGATAATTTTATAATTCTTTGATTTAAAGTTTTTTCCTTTAAAACTTTACATACTTCTGAGTTTCTGAATGGTAAGGACTATATTTTAAAGCCAAGTTAGAATAACAGAGGGGGCAAATATAAAATATGACAGCTATTCCTAAAGTAATGAACACGTAGAAGACAGTGTTGCAGAATAAGGTTGTCTCATTCTGGTACAATTAGCAAGCAAGTTGAACTGAATCAAATTTGAGTCAAGAGCAAAAGTTATGAAAGGCAAGTGCGAATACATTATGTGAGTTATTCAGGAATTTCTGAACAGCAATTCCAAACTAATTCCATGCCTCTAGCTTATGCCTAAATGAGCTCACTCACCAGGGGACAAGTAACACAGCTAATTTACCCAGCTGAGTAGAGCACCATATTAACCCAGCAGTACTGCTTTTAGTATCAAAACAAGCTCATTGACAGCTCAGATATTTCTACTTCTATACAGTACTTCGTGAAAGTATATAGAATCATAGAATCATTTAGGTTGGAAAAGACCTTTAAGAACATCAAGTCCAACCAATAACTGAAAAATGCCAAGTCTACCACTAAACCATGTCCCTAAAGTGTAACATCCACAGGTCTTTCAAATACTACCAGGGATGGTGACCCAACCTGGGCAGCCTCTTCCAATGCTTGACAATCCTTTCAGTGAAGAATTTTTTGCTAAAATCCGATCTAAACCTCCCCTCACGCAACCTGAGGCCGTTTCCTCTTGTCCTATTGCTTGTGACTGGGGAAAAGAGACTGATCCTCACTTTGCTGTAACCTCCCTCTTGGGCCTGGCCATCCAGCCAGTTTTCTACCCAGCAAAGAGTATTCCTGTTCAAGCCACGAGCAGCCAGTTTCTCCAGGAGAAAGCTGTGGGAAACTGTGTTAAAGGCTTTACCGAAGTCTACGTAGAGAATATCCACAGCCTTTCCCTCATCCACTAAAGGGGGCCACCTTGTCATAGAAGGAGATCAGACTAGTCAAGAGGGACCTGCCTTTCATAAATACACGCTGACTGGATCTTATCACCTGGTTGCCCTGTATGTGCTGTGTGATGGCACTCACGATCTGCTCCCTAACCTTCCCCAGCACTGAGGTCAGACTGACAAGCCTGTAGTTCCCCAGATCCTCCTTCTAGCCCTTCTTGGATATTTGTCACATTTGCTAACTTCCAGTCAACTGCACCCTCCCCAGTTAGCCAGGACTGCTGATAAATGATGGGAAGTGGCTTGATGAGCACCTTTGCCAGCTCCCTCAGTACCTTTGGGTGGGGTCCCATCTGACACCATAGACTTTTGTCTTTCCTCTTGGACTACAGGGGCTTCATTCTTCTCCCTTTCTGTACCTTCCATCCGTGTACCCGAAGAAAGTGGTTCATAGGATATGAATGAACACAAATACAAGCATCAAAGCAGTTAAAAGCCTTATGGTCATCTCAGATGGAAGGTTATTGTATCCATGGTCACAGTAGGTGGCTTTATTTGCATTTCTGATCTGTTACAGGGCTGAGTTAGACAGGTAAGTCTAACCACTATTACTCCAAAGAAAAGCCGCTTTGCTGCTATTTGGGGTCCACCCACCATAAGGTTCCAGATGTCAAGCATCCTGGATCCTAATGCCAGATTTTCCTCACAGGGGTTTTGCAAACCATTTTCTATCACAATCAGTAGTTAATGGTGTGAATCCACTTTATTTTGCATTGCAACAGATTAAGATTGCATACACACACGGTCAGCTAACTGCCTGAGAGGGATCTACAGCAGAGTATTAAATTGCTAAATTACCATGAAGAACTCCCTAGTGCTTAATAATCCTAGCATGTGTGTGCTATGGATCCAAATACTTGGCACAGGTTTGCATCAGAAATGACCAGCTTAAATGGCTTCCGAAGAAAACTGTTTCTAGATGATTTTTCAAGGGGAATTACAAATATATGTCAAATTCTGTTGCTAATTTTTCTGCTCAAATCTTCCTAATTAGCAGTTAGTTGCAAAATATTAAACTGAGTGATCAAATTATTTAATACTCAAATACTGAACACTGACTAAGCAATACTAGGGTATGATCCACTGATTTGTTTTGAATTATAAACCCATAAACCTTTCTTGCATCCATAATTTTCTCTTTAATATTCACTGTCCTGCATGTTCCATCAACATAGATACTCTACTCATTATTTTTAGAAATAATGAAGCAACGATTGCAATCTCAGTTTCTTTTCACTGCTACATGAGACTCACTGTGACACAAAGGAAGAGGAGGAGTATGGGAGTGGGCAGAGGGTGTGTGTTAACCAGGACCTAGAACAACTAAACGTTTTCGTGGTCAGCTCTCAGAAGTTACTGAACGATATCCATCTCAGATTTTATTTTATGAACTTAGCACTGTGAAGCCAAGAAGTTGTAACCCACAAACAATAGTGTAAGGAAGACAGGAAACCACAAAATATATTCCATCTAAATTTTAACATCAATAACAACCCTGCGGATAAACAAAATGAGCTGAGAGTCCCAACGCATCATCTCCAATCAACGCTAACTCCACTGATCTCTGCAACATCAACTGCTAACAGACCAATCTAATTTTGCACCTGAGCTGACTGAAGTTTGTAGCATCAACTAGTGTTCTGAAGCGTGAAAAAAATGCTTTAATAATCAAGAGTTAGTGCCATCAATAATTTGTTCAAGTTCAAAAGCTTGAAGTTATTTGAGCTCAGCTTCTCTCCAGTTACTGTAAGGTTCAAACACTGCTTCAATTCCTGCTAAAATGTTTGACAGCTGCTGTCTAATTATATTTATTTCTTTTGGAATTAACAGACTGTGGGCTTTGATGAATTGGTATCGATTAATCACACCTCATGAAAATTGCATACAGCATAGAATTTCTACCTGATACTTGTTTGATAATAAATTAGACCAAGGTTGCCATCAATATATAAATATTTGTGTCATCATCCCAACTTCACAACAACTAGAAGTCTGAAGAGCACCTTACTGAGAGTAAAGGACCTTACAGACAAACCTTATTTTTCTAAGATCACAGTAAATGCAAGAGATTCTTGGTGAACAGACTGCTGGCTACTTACACATACTGTTCAAAAGCTTAACAAGCACTTAGAAATAAAGCAAAACAAATTTTTTGTCTAAACAGCTCGCCTTTCTTCTGCTTTGGTGCTAGGACAAGGCCCTGTGAAGTACAGTAGCTAATACAACTTTGAAAACTCCTTTCCTCAAATCATGACAAAAAAGAAATGGCAAATTTACAACACTGGAAGGCAACCAGACTAGCAATTTAGTATCCCAAAACACGTGAAGAAACATTGGGTTGGGCTCATGAAGCATGTTACATGACCTGTTGTCATACACAACATACCCAGCATTGTCTCCTCCACTGTCACAGCACTTTGCAAGGGCTCAGGCAAGGTGACAAAACACCGCTTAAACAGTATATACAGACAATCCACTTGTACAAAAGATGAACACCAAGTAGATTTATTGTCAAACTTCCACTTCATCCTGGTTTTGGCTAGGATACAGTTAATTTTCTTTGTAGTAGCTGGTATAGTGCTGAGTTTTGGATTTAGTATGAGAGTAATGTTGATAAGAGCAACTAAAACTTCAGTGTGTTAAGTAATGCTTATATTGAGTCATTGCTTTTCTGCTTCCCATGCTCTGCCAGCAAGGGGGTGCACAAGAAGCTGAGAGGGAGCAGAGCCAGGACAGCTGACCCAAACTGGCCAAAGGAATATTCCATACCATAAATGTCATGCTCAATACATAAATGGGGGTTGGCCAGGTGGGAAAGGGGGCAGGAATCTGCAATCACTGCTTGGGATGAGCTGCCCAATCGATCAGGCGGTGAGCAATTGTATTGCATCCTTCACTTTCTATATTCTATTGTTAGTTTAGTCTAGGTATATATTCCTTTACCGACTGCCCTAGGCCCTTGCAATGTGGTGTTTTCCTCTCCAAGTCCCATGTTCTCTTGCAGAAGGAGAGGACTCTTCTTACAAACCTCATAATTGAGATGACAAAAAAGCACTACAAAATTTTCTCCCTGGTCATAGGTGACAGGTGCACGCTTCCAAGTGCTGTGTGTCCTCTGTCCTCTGAGCCTATAAATCAGCTGCAGGAATGACCCAGCAAACCTGCTTGAAGGATTTAGAAGTATGACAATAAATTCTGTCAGTTGCAACATTACGGAGCATTCACCAAACCAAAGCTTCCCACCTTTAAAAGCGGTTATGCTGGACACACATAACTGCATTGACAATAATTAGAGTACAATCACTCTTTTGTGTTTTAAAATCACATGCAGTTTTCAGCAAGCAAAAAAACAGAAACCTAATCCAATTTGGGCTGGCATCTAATAAGAGTCTTTTCAGGATTATGACCTATAAGGCAAAAAAAGGGCCCAATTCACTCATCACCAAATAGACAGCATCATTCAGACCTAATTTTCTCATCCACCTGTTGACATGGATTTTTATTTTATTAAAAAAAAAAAGTGCTCTGACATGTATTACCTGTCATCAAAAGCACTGGGTACATAATAAAAAAAAATCATATTGGTAAGTGCCTCTCAAACAACATCGCTGGTCTGGCACAGCGTCTTCTGAGTAGAGTTTATGCACTTGTAACTGCCTAAGCATTTCTGCATCCATGATTGCATGTTCTTCAGGACTCTACTTGCCAAGCTCCAGGATCTCTAGATCTTATGAGCTCCCAACTTGTTAGCGAGGAAAACAGTTGACTATGTACTGACTTTTGGACTTGTGTGATTTTGTTTATGCCTGGAGATGACCCAGTGTTACCCCCACTGCTCTCCTCTCTCCCCTGGCTCCTGCTCCTATCTCCCCAGTTTCTCCTTTCCAGCGTTCTCCTGTTGTAGCTCTACCTTGTGCCTTTCAAGTTGATCCTTTTGACTCTCTGACATATTTGTTGATCTTTAAGGCAGCTATCCCTGTTCTTCACCAGTCCTTGTGCTCACACTTCCAGGTGGACAGTCAGCCATGAGCCACTACAGGGATTGCAAGACCTCTCAGTCAGGTGGCTATTGGCAGCAAGTGCTTTGGTTGTTGTGGTTTATGACAGCATAAAGAAAACCTAAAGACAATGTGAAGCAAAAATACCTTTGAAGATATCATGCATATAAACAGCCAGAGAGTCCTGGGAAGCCACTAGAGGGTGGTCGACTCTCCTACTGCAGTCAATCACACCAGGAAATCCAGTTCTGGTTCTGTCCTAATCCTACTGCAAACTGTTGCTGTCATTCACCTTGGATGTCAGCTCCAAAACTGAGCTGCTCTAACATTGGAAGGTGGCTTCTATCTTTAAGTGTGGCCAATTTATGCACAATTGTTGTTGTGACGGCATCATTTTTCATATACAATATTTGTTCTTCCACTGCAGCAGTCACACAGATCTGCTTTCAGCCATAGGGACAGATCCATACATAATTTCCAACAGAAACTTAGGCCTTCTCTGGCACTTTTTAGCCTCTTCACACGTGCAGGTGAGTGTATGTATATACATACACGTTTCCATAGTAACTGGTCATTACTCTTTATAGAGCACTGTATATCATAAGGCAGAAAAATTATAATTGGGTTTAAAATGGAAGATGATATAATTTAAAGATGCATCCCTTTTTTTTTTTTAAGGTTACTATGAAAATAACGTGGTCGTTTTCTTTTCTTTCTTACACTGTGGTTAGAAAGACATCCTCACATAGAGAAATAAAAGCATTCAAGGGTAAATATAAAAATCCATGAAGTGCACAGTTTTTTGGTGAGGAGAAAAAAACCCAAAAATAAATCAGTATGACTTTTTGGCAGAACTCTATCGAAAGTCTTCATAATAGGTGAATATAGCCTTCATATAAGTACGAATAGGAGCTATCAAAAGTTATATTCCTGGTATCTTGGGAGGCACCGTAAAGGACACGCAGCTGTGGTTCTCAGGGGCCAGGCAGGGGAGTGCAGCAAGGCCGTGCAGCCTTTCCTCTCAGCCTCTAAGATGAAAAGACCAAGACCTTTGCTTCTCTAATAAAGTTCCTGGAATGGAAACGCTGCGAATTCAAGCCACTGGGAAATCATGGTCTAAAAAAAACCCCTCCTGTATCTGGGTCCCAGAATGTTTACTTCAATTTTGTTTTCTTCTACCAAATCATCATCTCCTTTTAATTGGTGCACAGCTCTTTGAAGAATTAAAAATACAGAAAAATCTCACCAAAAATAGATGTTTCTAAGCCAGACGTCCTAATGATTTGGAGGTTTCAGATGACTATTTCATAAGTTCCTATAAATGTGTGGCACTGTTAGATGCAGCAGTACATTTTGGGGGAAGCCAGAGAACTAACAAAACCCTTAGCTCAAAAGAGCTGCTGCTTTGGAAGGCATTCAGCAGGAGGAAGAAGGATTAAGAAGAGAGAGGGAGTGAAATAGTGCAGCTGACAGCTTACCAGATCAAGTGGATCATTTTGGGTGAGTGTGTGTGTGTGTGGGGGGGGTGTTGCTTCCAGTCCTTTTGTGTTTACAGTTGCTTGTTTTACTTCAAAGGAAGTGATCTGCCATATAATTAGAAGGGTTTGGATGCTATTCATTATTCATTTTTCCACTTCAGCTCATTGGATCACCATAGATTTCTACAAGTCTTCTCCATGCATTAGACATTGACTTTATGGTAGTTCAGATTAAATAGGCATAAGAAGGAACAGAATGTATTTTTCTGTTAGTTTTGTTTACATTTTCCGCTGAAGATATTCCCCAGGTACCCTTACCTCAGCTGAACAACTTTGTTATTTTCCTTGGTTTCTCCCTCTCCCTCAGATCCGAGCACATGTATCTTGTCTCCTAGTCTTTCACACTCTTGCTTCATTCTCTCTCTCCTAATGGCCAAAATGTTCACCCTGCCATTGTCAAGATTTCCTCATCTAAATACAGACACCTCAATTCTTTGTTCCAGCAAATTGCAGGAATTCCTTGATGAAACCATACTATCCCTACTGAGGATTTATGGTCAGGATGCTGAAGATGAATGTCCTAATCTGAAAGCAACGTTGACAGGAAATTTTAGTGAGGTGATTTGTGATGATTGGTCCATATGGGAAATTAGATAGTGCTAAGAACATTAAGCAAAAATGCATTGGTATTCATTTCTAATGTCAAAAAACAATTATTGTCACTATTCATCAGATAGTCTTTCTCCCTGATTTCAAGGAGGAAATCTTGAAAGCTGGTAGGTTCCCTTAAATTCTGCGGGCAATATTCAGCATGTGCTGTGCTTAGGGGACCCCCATTTTAGGTTGCCAGCATAGCACCATTTGAGTTGCTTCACGTGAAGTGATGCACCGTACTTGGAGTCAATAGAATGAACTGCACCTACTGCCTACTGTAAGACACCTCTGCTCTTAAAGGAAAGCCAAAGGAACATGGGAGAGAGGCAGTCTGGCTGTTCACTCGGCAGAGCTGAGGCTGGCCTGGTGCAGGGGGACCAGCACACGGTGCTCTGCTACAGATCACCCATGGCACAAACCCAAAAAGCTGAAATGCGGTGGCACAAGAATATCATTTATGAGAAAAAAAAAAGATGTCATCACTGTTTCCTTATCCTCTCCTTCACTGGAAATCTTGGTTGATGTGATTTGTCAGAGGATAACCTCCAAATCTTTTATCTGTGTTTATTCAGCACACAGGACAAGGTGACCCAGATCTCAGCGTCATCTCTGGTCAAAAATACATCACACCATAATGCTTGCTAACTTGTGTTTTAAACCATGCGCTGTACAATGAGTGAAGAAAGGAGCATCCAGATTTGGTCCACTGTTAAACAACTACTCAGTCAGAGTTGGATGACAACTCTCCACCATATGGGAAGCTCCTGGAATATTTTGCAATCAGACACAATATTTTCTTAAATGTGAAATAAAATGAGCAAAAAGAAAATGGTCAAGTAGCCAAATTAAGGAAAAGAGCCTGAGCTTTAAGTTCCAATTCAGAAATAAAATAGTCTTGAAGATAAGAGTTATGCCAAACTAGAGTTTTCATTAGGTCAGTTATAAATAGATGCTGTTGGACCAATTGTAAATATACTTTTGGGCCTGTGGCAGAGCTATGATTTTTCTGAAACAGGATTTTGCACATCCCACAGCTGGCTTGAGCCAGCTTGGAAAGCACTTGACGATTTAAATGGAAAGGACAACAGTTAACAGGAGGAGGTCAAAGGAGGAGATGCCAGACTAAGTGCTGCACTTTTCAGTGTCAAACTCAGTGGTTCTCACAGTTGTTAAGGAGATGTGCAAGTATCTGGCTTTGCCACTTCTACAGCTTAACAGGCTCCAAAAAAAATCAATTATGTTTTTCCCTCCATCATGAAAAATCTCATGTGTTTTAAGCGTGACCTGTCTGCACTATTGCTATTTAGAAGGATATAGACTATTTCTCTACATGCCTACTTGAATGTAGAATCCTATAATCTTGTTCCCAAAACAGTGCCCATCTTCAATAAAAGCATCATGCCTTAGTTATTACAACAATATCACAGAGCACTTTCCACCCCTGCCCCCACTGTCTAAGTGTACCATATACACTTTCATTATTCTCAATTAACGTAAGAGGAGAAAAAGAGTACGCAAAGCAAAAACATGAAGTGTTTCCAACAGGTAATACTACCGGTTCAATATCCAAAGAAGAGGTGCGCTGTGCATTAATAACCATCCCTACTAAGCGCCATCCAAAATGGGAGCTATCAAAGTGGGGAAATTAAAGCCCCTGAAAAAAACCTACTGACCATCCCAATGCCAGGAATTCTGCATTACAAAACTCCAAGTGTTAGCATGGTGTGAGGTAAATCATTAGTACACATGCAAAATCTGTGTCTTGACACAACACCTTTTTTTTTCTAATTTGTTTTGTTTACAGTGTCATATGTTTCTATGGTAGATTTCCAGAAAACAATATAGGATCAAGCTATTAAAAATTTATCATAGGTATCAGTTCAGCAGTAAGGTATTCCATTCTGTGATTACGTATCAGCTCTGTTGTTCTAGTTTGTAAGGAAGTTCATAAACGCATACACAGTTTAAAAAAAATAAAAGCCTTTGTTTTCCCATTAATTTTTATAACAGCACCACTCTGTTCCTTGCATTCCATGGTGTTATAGGGAGGTGGCTTCTATATTGTTGTCTTCACACTCAATCATGTTGATTTCCATAACATTTCTAGCATCTTCTGCTATACTGCTAGCTGCCTTACAGTGTTTTGTAGGAGTATCTATTGGCATTAGACACCACCAAAAAAAAAATATAAGGCAGTCCTTTACCCAGCAGTATTTCTACGTAAGGATGTCCCTGTTAGATCGTTGGTGCCAACACAAGAATCTTGATGGACCCCTGGTTTAAGAGGCCTATCTGTAAAAAAAGCATGGATAGGCAGGTAAGAGGCAGGCATTCTCCTACCCAGGTGTGGAGACAAAAAACAGCATTTGAGTGACAACAGAGGGGTTGCTTCCCCATGACCGGGTCTGTGGAAAGCCCGCAGGCTGAGCTCACAAGGTCCAGCTGTCCTGAGAGGGGGGAAGGCCACAGGAGTACTTCAACTGAGCTGTCCTGGCTGGAACCTGGGATGACTTTCTGCCTCGTCAGGCTAAGAGTTGTCTGACTCCGTGACATGCTTCCACTGTGCTTGTGCAGCTTCAGGTTTTCCTGCCATATCAGTGGCAGTCATCATGGTGCAAAGGGCACGTGGGTCAAGTTAACAATTGTCCTTACCTTGCCAAGCATAATGGCACTTGGAATTGAAGGGGTGGGGAAATCCTAGGAAGGTTAAAGTGACTTTTAGTCATTAGGCTTCAGTCACTCATCTCAAGTTAGGTGCAGTGCTTTACCCTTTGATGTTGGGTCTCACAAGGAACTGAGAGTTACATCAGCTTCTGAGGCCCTGGTAATATATATGGCAAGCATTACTGAGTGTCTAATGTGTGTCTTCTGATGAAGTTACAGAAATATTAATATACTTGTCCAGTGCTGTTACCTCCTATAAAGAAGCTACAGATTTTGCCCTTCCTTTGTCTCAAAAGCCATCCACATTGAGCACATTCCCTGGGAAATTGCTGCAAATTTTTGCTCAGAAAAATTGATGAGCAGTCTGTATTTATTTCAATGCTTTATCTCTGGGTTGGACTCGATAGGTAATTTTATATCAGAAAAGAACTGCATGAAAAGCAGATAGTGGAAGGAAAATACTACTTGGCTCTCGTAAGGAGGAATCCAAGTACATGAAGTACAATGGAGAATTATTATTTTGTAGATCAGTCTGCTAGAGGAGCAACTGGAGAGATCATTAAAATCACCTCTGTAGTTCTTTGATCACTAGTCTTATTTGCATTTCAAAAGAGCAAGTTTGACAAGAGTTTATTGTAATTCTCTATGTCTAACTTGTAGCTGCTGCAGTTTGGTTCTCTGATATCACACTGCCTCCTTCCTGACCTTCCACAAAACCTCCTTTCCCAAAACTCCTGCTTTTGAACAATTAAAGTTACCCTGCAAAGATGAAGCACATTTATAATTCACGATTGCTTAAGAGCAAGCTGACATGAGATGGCTCAGTGAAAAAACACCTCAGTACCAGGCCTTTGTTGTACCTCGTATTCTATTTCAGTGCTGTCGTTGCATTCCCCTCAGTTGAGCTGACCAACACTAAACACAGAGTTCAAAGCAAGATTGTGGTGTGCACTCTGATATTTTGTGTGCAAGTTCCCCTCTCCCATAGCTGTTCAAAGCAAGATTGTGGTGTGCACTCTGATATTTTGTGTGCAAGTTCCCCTCTCCCATAGCTGTTCAAAGCAAGATTGTGGTGTGCACTCTGATATTTTGTGTGCAAGTTCCCCTCTCCCATAGCTGTTAAAATTTCTTTCTAGTGCAGTAAGCAAGAGTTTAAATTGATCTGCTCACACTTGTATTTCTCTGGGCCTCCTATTCCATTATTTAAAAAAAAAATAATAATTTAAAAAATAAAAATCCAAGCAACCTGGTACTCTNAACACAGAGTTCAAAGCAAGATTGTGGTGTGCACTCTGATATTTTGTGTGCAAGTTCCCCTCTCCCATAGCTGTTAAAATTTCTTTCTAGTGCAGTAAGCAAGAGTTTAAATTGATCTGCTCACACTTGTATTTCTCTGGGCCTCCTATTCCATTATTTAAAAAAAAAATAATAATTTAAAAAATAAAAATCCAAGCAACCTGGTACTCTGCCTGCAAGTTCAAACAGTTCTTGCATTTATTCCATTGAATTTCATCAACGGGGGGGTGAGCAGGGGGGACGGGGCAGGACACAACACACACAACACGTTACTTGTCAACAACATTATGTTTCCTTTTCATTTTCCTCATTTTTCCTCTAGTGTCTTAAAGAAATGATGATTGCTCACTGTGAAAGAGGTCTTGGCTGAGGAATGTGACAGAAGGAAGATGCTCACATGGACCTTTATGGCTGCTGTGGTGCTCTCAGTCTCTCTGCCTCAGGATGCCAAAGTTCCGAGTAAAGAAGGGACTAAGAGGGCTGACAAACACTGGCTCTGCTCTCAGCTGACTCTGAGAAGGAGACAATTGATGGGACCAAAGCAAGCAGTAGCTTCAGCCCTGGAATACCAGCTCCACCATCAGCAACGCTTGAAGGAGGTGGTGACTTGTGGGGAGCATGAATGGGAGGGGAAGGAGTTTTGAATTATCAGTTAAACTGGAACCTGGAACAGCCAGAGTTGAAATATCTGTGAGATATTTCTGCTCTTTTTCCAAAGCCAGGCAGAATGTGGCTCTGCTTGTGGAGGCTGAGAAGGTTGCACCTTCTGCCTGCCACAGGAGCAGCTGATGAGCCCTGCTTTGTTTTCTTTTCTTACTACTGACACCCCACCCCAAGGCACACAGGGTGCCCCAGGAGCACTGTGACATCTAGCTCCAGAAAAACTCAGGCTCTGCTGAACTCCAGACAGCAAGACCCACTAGGCTGTAATAACTGCTAAGCTTTATCTCCCAGAAAATGTTTAATCTGATGAATTTCTCTGAGTTTCTGTAGGGAGTAGCAAGGACTGGTAGTGACATCATTAGGGAGGACTTTTCTACCGATACAAGAGACAGAACTTACTGCTCTTAATAACATTTTTTTAAAGAAATCTTTTTCAGACCCTGGCTTTATTAATCAGATCATACATTCAGCAGAGAGGCACAGGTGCTGCATGAAAGAAAGGTTCACTTCCAGTAGCTTTCCTACTTACAAGAGCAGTTGAATCATTTATGGTATTAGATATAACTACCTTGGGCTTTTAGTGCTGCTGTAGGTGGGAGGGGGGAAAATGTTGTAGGCAGCTGGTTAAGTTTAAATCCAAGTAAGATAGTGGATTTAAAATTAAAGATTTATGTGCACTGTGTAGCCCAGTTTTTTTAGTAATCAAATTTATTATTTGCTTCAAATCTGCTACTCACTGCCCTTAAGCTTCAGCATTATATATTTCTTTGGGGGTTTCTAGCAGTTTGACTTGACATTTAGAAGGACCTCGGTAGTAAACTGTCTGTTGTTGCAAATTTCTAAGTGGCTGTTTACATCAAGCTGTCAGCGCCCTTCTGAATGATCACATCCCGCCTGGGGGGGATGCGAAGTGGTTCATGGTGATTCTGCAAAGCATTGAGGTGCCCAGCTCAAGTTCTCCAAGCCAACTAGCGTTACCCTCCACAGTAGTACTTTAAAGGCACGTAGACACACAGGTATTTCAGCCTACTTCATAGCAGCACCTTAGGAAGTGAAACACATTTCACTAGAAGGATGCAAATGGTGAAGCACCACCAGAAGGTTGAGAGACTTGCCCAAGGTCAGAGGACAGCCTGGGTACTTGAATAAAAGCCTGTCAGAGTCAATCTTCTGCAGGCACTAACCCCTCACACGCGTTAATCCCCAGCAAGGCTTTATTCACATTTCAAGGAGTGCTTCCCAAGGTGGTATTGTTCACATATATGAGGCCTCCTCAGCACTTAGACCAGAGAGACGGGAATACTAGTAGAAGAACAGATACTAAGCTGTTTGGGTCCAGGCCCACCAGAGCGCTAAGCTGTGATTACCCCCAGCAGTGTAAGCAAAGCCTTGCCTCTTGCTTGAGGCCTCAGCAGCTATGCAATCCCACTGCTAGCAGCAGCATGGCAAAACACACAGAGAAAAAGAGCAGCCCTCCTAGTGCCAGCCTGGCCAAGATGATGGATGCCCTTGTGCCCGATAGGTGGGGAAGCTGCTCTGCAGCAGTCCCTGGCCAGCAGCATGCAGAGCTCCCTGGGCCATTGCAAGGGACTCCTCTTACGGGAAAATCCCTGGCATCCCCAGAAAGTATTTCCTCTCCACCTCATGGAATGGACTAAAATAACCTCGTTTTAAAGGCCAGCTGTCCCTCTACAATAAATTTCCATCCAGAAGAAAAGTTCCTTCCTCCCCTGCCCCGAGTGCCTTGTTCATATCAAGCAACAGCAAAGAATCAGACAGAGGCCATTAGAGACCTATTATGTTTAACAGCTGGGCAATCATTGATTGCACACAGGAAAAACTCTAACACTAAAAAAGTTCCTACCAGCAGCTGTTGGTACGAAATGTCACTGCCATGGTGTCTAGACATTCCCAGGATGTCCTAAATCAAATTGCAAATGCAGGTTGGCACTATGAAGTCTTAGTGAAGCAGCTAAAATGGTGGCTTGCCATTAAAGGTGCTTCAGCAACAGGCAGTGTCCCATTGCTCTCAGTACAGTGGCACTCCAGTCATACTTTGTTTGGGGATTGCCACCAGAAAGGCAGTTTGAAAAACTCAAAGAGCAGAAGAGGTATTGCACAGCTTTGGTGGCAGACTTCTTACACTGGCCTTCTCGAGGGCACACAGAAGATAAACTCAAAGGCCAGAGATCTGCTTCATTCTGGCCTTATGAAACAAGAAGCTCCTCTGCAAGGGATCTGCAGCTGCAAGGGATCCTCGCAGAAGGAAACTACTGCCACCACCACACCTCCAAACAGGTTTCCACCTTTCCTCCCCATTGGCCCCAAAGCCTACCAAACCACACACTGTACAAAGGAAAGGACAGTCCAGGCACGGGTGCTGCCAAGGATGGGCAAGATCTACTAAGGTGTTTCCATGCCCAGTTACTGCAGGAATGATCCTGGCTCCCAGCTCCTCATCCTTAAGTCTTACAAAGGGTATTTGAAAGAGGCAAGGTGGCACTAGGACAGTGTGAGTGAGAATAGCTGCTGTAACAAGCACTGATAAAGACAGCCATTTAAAAGGTTTCCTGAGCTGATAGCAGTGCAAACCCCCCCACTTTCTGTGCCACCAGTGGTGTCCCAGCAGAAGCAAAGCCAGCAGTGGTTCCCTGGGGGCTGAAAGCAAAGCATAGTGTGGCCTGAGGACAGCTGCTGCAATGCTGGCACCAAGCCACATGGCTCATCAGCGGCTGGTGGCTGGAGAAACCAGCTATCTGCAGGCAGCGACTGGAAATTTGTAATAGCTACCTGCAGGGAGGCATTTTCCTCCAGGGAATTTGTCTTGTAGTCTGCTTCACAAGACTCTCCTGCAGCAGCCAGCAAACATATTAAAAGATTTCAGACAGCTGTGGGGAATTAATAAGTACTGGAATTTGCCAAGCCTTTGCTTATTAGAGGATCAGCAATAGCAACTGCTCCTCCCAAACTGAAGCATCGAGATGCTGAGCAGTTGCTGCTGCTCAGAAAGTACACCTACAAGTCAGCCTGGACCCATGCACAGCCCAGTTCACAGAGTTTGGAGGTTCAGCAGGAGGTATGGACCCACTTGCTGCTTAATTCATTTTTCAACCACCATAACCACACAAAACTGCACCTCAGTACACACCAAAAGTCATATTGGATTGTTTCTGTGCACAGTATGACTTTTTATAAAATATAGCACTTGAGCACCATCCTGTTGTGCTCAGTGAACTACATAAACATGGACTAGAAGCAGCCAAAGGAGAAGAGTGGTACCTGCCAGAGGAACTGCTAACTCCAGCTCAGTTTGGAGCAGCGGCTGCAGAAGTGCGCTTGTATGCAAGCAAGGATGTGACTTTACAAATTACCAAGTGATCAGTGTTCTTGTAAGCTACTGCTGTTCTTTCCTCTCACTTTCAGTTTATGTGCCTTACTGCCCTGTAATGCCACTCTTAAACAGATGGATCAATAAATGAAATTCTACAGTATTTTGACTCTGCTCCAGTCACCAACTGGCAGCATCATCTTATTCCCCACATGGGAATTAGTCTGCAAATTTTACCAGTGCATACATTATCCATACTGAGATGAATCACTGTTTAACCTTTCAAAGAAAAGATATAAAAGAATGAAAGAAAAAATAAAGGAGGCCGTATGATGTGTATCAATGGCTTACAAATTCCCTCGCGCAATCACTTAGCTGTTCTGCAACAGATCTCAAACAACAGAAGTGCACTGAAAAGCCGGGTAGACCTTCCAGTCTGGTAGCAGCTGAGAAGAGGGTTGTTCATCCACTCCTCACGCTCCCTCTCTAATACCTGAGCCACCATCATCAGCTGAGCCAAATACAGGCTGCAGTTCCCCCAGTTCCTCCTCTCACACATAGCACAACGTTGTTCCCGTGTGTCCCTGCATGCTGCAAACTGTGGCAGAGCAGACAGTAGCTCCATCACTGTGGTTTTACCACTTGGCACGGAGAGCATTCATGCCACAACTCGTCTTCAGCAGAGGAGGCTGAACAGTGATGGAGAGGTGTGCCCTGCCTCTGCTACCGGTTGACAGGGTATTGCAGATATCAAGATGCACCAGCAGACTAAAAGCTATTTTAAAAAATAAACCAGTGTACTCACAGAAACGAAGTGCAGCCTCAAAGGAAGACACTGAACTACCTCAGGAGGATGGAGAACAGCCCACACAAGTGGGACCACACCTCTGAAGGCAGTGTGCAGCACTAGCAATCTCCCCTGCCGGGGACACCTCAGCATCTTTCCACTACGCCTGTTCCCACACGCACACCTGAAGCAGCACGTCACACTGCATTAGAGCTGTAGTTCATTACCTGAGGCTGGTGGCCTGCGTGGCATGTTCTGGGACAGGGCTTAAGGTCACGTGGATTGATTTAGGGTACAAAAGCTACTGAAAAGGTGCTGGAAGGCTGTACAGGGGGAAGGAAGGCTGAACTGTTGTAGTCTTGTCCATAACATCTAGAGAGCTATCCTAGAATGTGTACACTAGAAATACAGTAAAGCTGCCTTCAATTTGGAGGTTTGCTCCAAAAGAAAGATCAGGACTGCAAAAAAAGGCACTGGCTGAAGTTGCCCAAGGGAGCAGGACCTAGGATCCAGCTGAGAAGTAAGGGTACACGATGCCACAGGCATGACTGAGGCTGCCTCTGAAGCACAGAAGGTAGGAGCACCCTCAGGGCCCTGTCCCAGCCGCTTACTCCTCTTAGCCCATGTGCTGGGGAAGGTGTGCATGTACCCTCCCCACACCCTTCCTGCAAGCCTTGGCACCTGCAGGAATCGTGCTTGTGGGCATGGGCTGGGACAGACTCATCCTGCCACGAGCCGACACACAGGACAAGGCTACGCAGGCACCTGCCTTGAAGTCAAATACAGGCTAAAGGATTGGCAAAGTGAAACAGCCTGATCTCTGCTTTGGTTATAGTCTCAATCACAAAGCAGTTCAGTACACATCTCTAGGCCACAGTTTTCTTCCTGGCTATGTTTACAGTGAAAGTTCATACTAAGATATTAAGTTTTCTCTTTTCCTTGGCAGCCACCACAGCCACTCCTAAGGGTAGCCAGTTGTCTTTGTTCACTTCTCAAATTATGACATACTGCAGTTAAATATTATTATTGACATTTGAAAGGAAATATTTCCATTCTTTCCTAGCCTTTAGTCTAATCTCATTCTCCATCTTCTTTCCAGGAATATGAAGAGACAGAATCAGGAGCAATGACACCTCTTAAGGAAGAAAGTCTGTCAGGATTTCCTGATACCCTCCTCTCAACCTCTTCCATAGGATGAATAGAAAAAATAATACTGCAGTGAGAGTGGTGCATCTCTATTAATGTAAGCAGGGGAAACAGAGGCACAGTGGAGTTTAATCAGCTGCTACAGCCATCTCCCAAAATCTCCAGACAGGTTAACCCATGTTGAAACATACCTCTGGCTGAATGAAAGCCAATGTAAGTCTCTAACCTCCTTCCCTTGTAGCCACTGTGAGCTCCTTCCCAGAAGACAAGGGGCTTGTCTTAGAAAGAACATGACTTTTTTCCATTCCTTTCTCTTCAAGCTCCTTTTCACACATTACACGAACATTATAAAGGAAAGGATAACACTTCTAATACCAGTGATCTTTAATCTAAGCCGAGAACCTACTCACAGACTTCTGATACCTGGTCCCATACTGCCACATACAAGAACAGCAGACAAAAGAAGTCAGTGTATGGCACTTCAAACAGACAAATATAAAGCAATTTCTGGTGTGCATTCCTCTCCATTCAACCAGCCCAGTCTTAACACTATTTAAATACAACTCCTAGCAGGCACTGAGTTACGTTTTTTAAAACCACAAAACAGCTCAAAATAGACCGTACTCAAACTTAACTAATAGGAGTTGCTTTGTCAGCCTGAAGTCGAACTGCACCAACAATGCATAAAAGATCATCCTGCCAGCTAAAACTTCTACAGGACCTATAGGAAGCCATCAGCTTCTGGAGTTGCATTTTCAGAAGACTGCAGTCCATAATTTCATCAGAAATGAAAAATCACCAAATAATGAAAGTCTTCATACCAACTCTAACGGGCCTACTGTTTGTTTATTGTGAATGAGCTGCACACAACAAACCATTTTCCTATACTATGGATACATATGATGTCAGCCTATAAACTGAAGTTTAATTATTAGCGCAGACTCCTGTTTTCTACCTGTATGGAATCTGCCATTAACAATTACAGTTATTTGTCTCTTGGCACATCAATATTACTTCTTTTTGAGTAGCCGTGCCAAATTACTAACACAGGCCAAAAAAAGCATTATTAATTTGCTAAACAAGAGGTGTTTTAATGACAACTGAAGTTCAAAGATACGATAACTCAAATTCTCTATGAAAGTGCCATGCACAGCAGTGACTAAAGCCTATTGAACACACAGGTTTTGGCAAATCCAGGTTGTGGGGTAAGATACCAAGGATCACTGTGCTTTTTTACAATTCACAGAGAAGAAGGAGCCTCACACACAGCTATGCCAGAAAGGCTGGTTACAATTATTAGTGAGATATATAGATGATAATTTCTTGAAGAGAAAGCGTTATAATTTTTTTTCAGTTTACAAAAAGCAGTTCATTGCAACAGTTCAAGAACCTTGCAGATTTTTATACATATATATTCTTCTGGTGAGGAAATTAGGTAGTTTCCTGCAATGACATTTTAATAAGAAGAAATACAGTCAAGTGTCAGGGCAAGTAGTGAACTGTACTCTCTCTAGATTCGTATACTGGCATCTAAAACTATTTGTAAATACCTTGAAAACAGACCTACTTTACTTTTACTACTAGATTGCCAGGTCAGGTGGGGAGTTTTAAGCCTTTGTAATAAGTTACAAGTGTTTCATGCTGTTTGATGAAATAAAATTCACTAATCCCAAATGCTGCCTGGTTATTTTTGAATAACCAGTCATATGTAATCATAAATGAAGACTATTACAACTCATATACAAGTGGGGTTAGTTAAGGTCAAGGATAATTAACATTTCCTAACTTTCAAGAGTTTGATTTTATACACTTAATTGTCCTTTATTTTGGGGCATTTTTTGTATATATACACACACATCAGGATTTCCTCACAGCTTCCTAGTATTTTAGCTAAATGAAAACAAACAAGTTCTTAAAAAGCCATAATAGGCAGCAAGGAAATAATAGTGTCTCCCTCCTTTTCTAAGCATCTTAGTCCTTTCTCCATGTTCCCACATGCTCTTCTCTTATGTCCATTATTCTCTTCTAGTCACATTTTTATCCTCCTCTTCTTCTCTCTTCCTTTCTAGTAAAGGATTGTCATTTCTCTTTCTCTATATCCTCTTGTCCTTTCTCATTCAGTGTAGATTTCACATCCCTCTTCCTAAATCTTCAGGCTTCCTCACCTTTCCCACAGGCACACTCGTTTAAGCAAGAATTTAAGATTGTTCAAAACGGTTTCTGGTTTTGAGTGCACAGTATCATTTGGCATCAAGTTGTTCTGTGTACCTGTTATTTCCACAGTGAACTCTAAGTTCAGACACCATGAAGGTCTTTGGCATACACTGCAAAGGTCACCTGTGGCGCCATTATACGGGCAATATCAAGCTATTAGGAATGATACACTTATGCAGATTGCCAATAACGCAAAAAAAAAATCTAAGTGTTTCCATAGTAAGACATGATTTAACTGATGCGAATCATATACCCATTAAATATAGCATAATCTCCGGGTAGGCTGCACACTGAAGGACAAGGTGCTTCTTTCCTAGCTATATCTCCTCCTGAAGCGTCTGCAAGGTCCTCTACAAAGATCATTTCAGCAGGACTGGGAATTACACTTGAACATGAAGGCTGAAAAGCATCAAAATTTGATTGTTCACATACACAGATTGTTAAATTAGCACATAATTTTGAGCTATTACTCCTCCATATTATTCATTAAGCTAATGCCAAAGGAGCTGGGCTGTGTGAGAGATGACTATGCAGCGGATGATACAATGTATAACACTCATTACAATAATGACAGGTTGAAACAGCAGTAGAGAAAGAAATACATGGCATCTTGACACAGTGTAGCCATATAGTCATTACTTACACCAGGAGAAAGTGACAAGCAATGATGATTACAAGGGCAGTTAGAAATGGCCATTATGCCATTTGAAAATAAAGAAAAGTAAATAAAAATGTGCTAGTTCCAAAAGCCAGTCCATTATAAGATGCAAAGAGAGTCAGGGAAATAGGGAGACGATTTCTGACTGAGACATTTGGCACATGCATTTGAGCCCAGACTTTAAAAGCAGTTACTGAGCAAAAAGACTGGGTGTGGGGGTGGAAATGAACCGCAAAGAAGAACTTGCATTGGTTTACTTGTTTGCTTGTTTTTCCACTAGTGACAGAGACTGAAATAAGAATAAAAGTTGGGGAACTAAGCAAGCATTCTCACTGAAATTATCTGTTTCTATCAATAGATAGTGCATTTTTATTTATTTTTAAAAGGGTTGCTCTTGTGTTTCAATATTCATATCATCTTCCCTGTACATCTGAGCATAGTCCTGGGAGCAAAGACCTGCCTAATGATCTCAATTCTAGGCCGATTTCCTCTACAGGAAGACATCCCTTTTGCACTGATTTTCTCATGCACAGAAGCAGAGACAGTAACATCAATCTATTGGTAGATGAAGCCTATTCCAGTGATTCTTTAATTACTGTTTGTGAAGTGCTCTCAAGGCAAGCTTTCAGAGGGAGAACCATTATTGGCAGCAGCATCTTTCATTTGACATGCTTATTTAGCACAGTGGAAATTACAGAACAGCACAGTTGCAGTTGACCCCAAAGGGCAGGGCTGAAAGTGGATGCTCCCCAGCCTATCTTTCTCTCAGTATAATTAATTACCATCTGGTCTCAATCAAGAACCACCAGTGATCTACATGCACTAATCCCAGTGAATATAATCATATTCTTATGATTAGAAAATTAAAACAGGTACAAAGAAAAACAAGATTTAACTTGCAGAGAAGACTTTTCTGCATTTTAAATATTGGGCAGCCTGATCAGAAACAATCCAGTGTCCACAGTGAGTCAATAACGTAAATATTAGGCAAGCACAGTTTTATACCGCAGACAGTTAGAGAGAGGCAGGCAGCAGTCAACAATTTGACAGGAGCAAAGCTTCACACCTCTCTCATTTACACTTGCATCTTATTCTGTTAAGGACACACTGAGAGCTAAACACCACAAGGAACTGGGATATCCCAATACCAGGTATAACGCAGCAAATAAAACCTGAAGACATGGTATGCGGTAATAACTGGTATCCTCTGTCAAGAGACCTTGGAACTTGCTGTTGCCAGAGGTCAGATCATATGATACTAGTCATAGGTCTTTTCCAACCTAAAAGATTCTAAGATCATGGAGTCCAACCGTTAACCTAGCCCTGCCACGTCCACCACTAAACCATGTCCCTCAGCACCACATCTACATAACTTTTAAATACTTCCAGGGATGGTGACTCAACCACTTCCCTGGGCAGCCTGTTCNTCCAGATCCCTTTGTAGAGCCTTCCTACCCTCAAGCAGGTCGACACTCTTGCCCAACTTGGTGTCATCTACAAACTCACTGAGGGTGCACTCAATCCCCTCGTCTCAGTTGTTGATATAGATATTAAACAGAACTGGTCCCAATATTAAGCCCTTGGGAACACTATTCATGACCAGCTGCCGACTGTATTTAACTCCGTTCACCACAACTCTTGGGCCTGGCCATCCAGCCAGTTTTCTACCCAGCAAAGAGTACACCTGTTCAAGCCATGAGCAGCCAGTTTCTCCAGGAGAAAGCTGTGGGAAACTGTGTCAAAGGCTTTACCGAAGTCTACGTAGAGAATATCCACAGCCTTTCCCTCATCCACTGCAGGGGGTCACCTTGTCATAGAAGGAGATCAGACTAGTCAAGAGGGACCTGCCTTTCATAAATACACGCTGACTGGATCTTACCACCTGGTTGCCCTGTATGTGCTGTGTGATGGCACTTACGATGATCTGCTCCCTAACCTTCCCCAGCACCGAGGTCAGACTGACAGGCCTGTAGTTCCCTAGATCCTCCAGGGAACCAAATGGGCATAAGCAACACAGATTTAGGATGTGCATCACTCTCCTCCACCCACCCCTGCTTGCTTCTGTGGTGAGGCAGAGAGACCTTATACAGCTTGTGCCTTCCTAACTTTTCCTTGGCACTGCTCAGACAACAAGTACTTTGCTAAAACACTTCCTGAAGTTCTTTCTCATTAAATTACCAGCAGAAACACTGACTGAAATGGAGCACTACAAGCAAACACATTTAGGAAGACTCTATCAGGCTAACCAAGAGATGAAACAAATTTGTAGAGAAGTTTCAAAAACGTTATTTCTTCCTCCCCCACCACCCTTGGCAGTACCCCTCACACAATCAAGTAAAAATTGGGCCTGAAGGAGTCTATGATACAGCTCTGAGACCCCCAATACAGGGTTTCTTTTGACTATAATTTCATCTACATACTCAAAGGCAACTTCGCATTGATAAGCTACATGTAAGAATTTCTGCCATTTACTACACAATCCTTGGGTAATAAATAAATAAATGCAAGAAAGCTTGTGAACTTTACCATCATATAATCTCATAGTCAAAGTAATAATTCATATATAGGGAACTGAATAGAAAGCCAACTAATATTTGTTTGCACCCCCTTTGACTTTCAAGTTATCCAGAAAAGAATAAAAACATTAAAATCTGCCATTTTCTAATCATACAATGACTGCTCCAGAACCAAATCACATACATTGGTAAAGAGCAACGACTGTTTCTGTTGCCCAGTAAGAAGCCAAGACAGACGGCTATATCACATTTGCAGTAGTATATGAAACTCCATAGCAACAGTAGGAAAACTTGAAAGCCTTCACAAAGCACCACACCTCTCTCCTGTCAGATTTCCCTAGCTAACATAAGGAGAAATAACTTGCAGATTAGCAGTCTCCTGGGACACGATCACAGCACCAAAATCATTAAAGGGACCAGCAGTAGCATAAAACAGCTGCAACTGTTTAAACTTCTGCATTTCTAGACCTGATAGCAACCCACATTCTGAGCTACAAAGACCTTTTGGCAAATAACTTTCTTAAAAATATCTAATTACCACTGATAGTTGATCGGCAAGAAACTTAAAAGGTTTAGCCATAAAAATTAAACTAGAAGCTGTAGTTGTAGAATGTAACACTGTAACAGTCAACTTTCCTGGGCTTAGAGAGCTTTTCCTATTTTTTCTTTCCCTTGGGATTACATTTAGATGCAATGTAAATGCAAACGCCCGGAACAAATTTTGTTACTAGTTTTAGTTGTTTTTTCCTTCTTCTCCTAATCAAGAAGAGTATTTTAAACACAATTAGTTATGCAGAGGATGAATAAAACATCAACAGTATCTCTCAGCAATGTCCATGCTACAACTTAAACGGATACAAATTACACAGGATGTGCAGAGAGTCTGTTCTTAAGTGTCAGAAGCTTGCTAACTTTCAATAAGAATTCTCTGGTCACTCCGTCCTGAAGCTATGCTTTTACTGCTGATTAACATGCTTTCACAACATGCTTTTTTATTATTCATTTAATTTTTAGACTACTTTAAAAGCTCTTGTTAGCAGGAACATCAAGAAGAGCAAGCTACATCAGCTTTAGTTATGTGTATCCTCTAAGTACCTGATATGGTAGTAGTAGGACCTCAGGCTCCGCGCCAAAAGGCCACACTTACCGTTAATAGAAGAAACTGCTGAAAGCCGCCCTATTCCTCCACAGTGGTGAGAAGAAGTCATGACAACGAGAAGGCCATCATTGATTTGCAGTCTTTAGCACCAAACAGGAACACAGCTCTCTCCTTTGCATGCTTCCTGCATAGAGCATTAGAGGTTTTGTCTTTGGCAGCAATCCTGCTTCTTCAGGCTCTTTAATAAACTCCTTTCTACCCTGTTGACACCACAAGGCAGGTTATTTGAACCCTTCTGAGAAGAAAGCACCAAGCATGCCCAACAAGAAGAGTCCTGTTCCTCTGCCTAGCCCAGGAGTATCCCACATGACCCCACCAGCAGCCCCTCCAGGTGCACCCAATAGCCCCCACCCACGCAGCCCAGATTGCCATTAACCCTGCTCTCCACCTGCTGCTTCGAATCAGTTAACCATATCGTCTGTAAATCACAGTGCTGGCTCTGTGCTGCCAGATGCTCTGGCCACATGACAAGAAAAAGCCTGTGTGTCAGAAGACCAGGTTATGCTTTATGAACAAATACATCAGGTGTGAGCATGTTCAAATCATTGCCAACTCATTTTCTCATACATCAGTGGAAATCCTAATTGATCACATACCATTGTAAAGTTATTCTAAGGATTAGGTAGGATTTAGATTTTGAATAAGTATGATTTAATTGTCATAAGATCAACTATTACTTCTCAAATATAAAACACTAAAAATTTGATTTGCCCCTTTCTGAAGTTAAAAAATAACTTCCCTCCAACTATTCATCATTTTGCAGTTTCCTAAGTCTGGTATTCTTCTTGTTATTTTTCACTTGTTATTATGTGGTAATGGTACTAAGAGATGTTATAGGGAGAAAGTCCATTGCCATCTATCTTGAACACTGCTTGGAGACAGCTACTTTCCTTACTGAAACTAGTGAATATAAATGGCACTATAAATAGACAGCAAATCCCTCAAATATTTTACTAGAACTGCTTTGGGTCAGTCTAATAGGCAGAAAGCCAAATGCTTTTGTTCTTTTTGTCACTTCATTGTTGATTTCAGAATCTTTTCCATCAGATCGTGCAGTAACTGTCACAGAGGGGAAATAGAGTCTTCAAAGTTTTTTAAGCTCAGCTATATTTTAAAAATGGTGATAGTGCCCTACAATCCCTACACAAACCTTTATGCAAAGAAACAGGAATATTACATGTTTTCTCTAAATAGGAAGTCAAATCTACGCGTACTTTGTCCTGTTCTCCTCACAAATGTGAAGACAACGATCTGTACCCATACAGGGGACCTGACTGCTTGGTGAAGCAGTTTGCACCTGATTTAAGGTCACGAGAAGATAAAGAGGGGTTTATTCAGCTTTTGTAAGGGCTTGATGACAGACCCAGGATGACAGCTCAGCATCTCCAGCCTTCTCCTTGGTCCACTCCCAGTGGCAGGAGAAGGGGCAGTTGGTTTTAACACATTTTGCCTGTCAAGGAGATGAGTGTCTAGGTTTATGCATTAATCTGTCCTTCCAGCCTCCACTCTGAAAAGCAGGAAATTCTGTTCCTGTTGTCAGACTTGTACCACACCAGCTAGCTTTCACCTCCTTGCATGGCCCATGTGCAACATGGCTCCCGGTGCAGCCATAAACTGCAGGGTCAATCCCAATTGCCTCTCCCCCAGCACTCCTGCAACATCGCACTTCACTCTGTTTCAGTCCCTTTGGCCACCTCCTAGAAGATGAGGAGCACCTTGTAACTCTCATTTCATAGGAAGGGGGAACTTTTCCTCTGAAAGACAGGCAGACAAGAGGTTGTTCCCAAGCAGCAACAAGGTGTGATGCACTATTTTGGTGAATGGAATTGTGAGGAGAAGGTATGGCAGCGGAGACCATTCAGAGTGATGGCATGCCTTCCTTGGCTGGAAAGTTCTTCGCATATTTGCAGATATACTGGCATTACTGTGAAAGGAACTAATGACTGCAAATAATATCAAAGAATGTGTTAAATACTGCTAGGTAGGTAGAAACCGTGGGATCTTTGATCAACATATGGAAAGTATTAGTAATGATACTAATGTCTTTTCACTGGAAAAATACTAGAATTTTACAAGAATTAATAATTTACCAATTGATTATTTAACCTCATCACTGCTATGGTCTCCAACGGAAATAAATCCAGATCTTATGTTGTATTTTGTTTGAATACACAGGATGCATCACACAGAATAACATTGGCTAAGGTAAAGAAGTGCAAAGGGTAAAACTTCTGGTTTAAGATTCAGTTTAAGAATGAGACAAAGTGAATAGGCATAAGTGGTAGCACCATTAGAAGAAAATAATAAGAAGATTTCAAAGGTTAGTTTTTACAGCTCTAGTGTTAATATTGTAATTACTCTAACAACATAATTTACAAACTCTGTAAGTTTGAACAATGCTGATTATTAACCTTATTTGACAAAATGTATGAACTGAAATAATAAAAATGAAATGTGGGACTTGGCTTCTATTCAAATCAAGGTAGTGGCTCCAGGTGACTTTAAATGAAGGAAGAAATAGAAGTGTTTCACTATAGGTTACAACAAAAAAAGGAAAAACTCCAGACTGTTGAGATAAGCTCTGCTCCCCACTTGCACCATTTATTTAGACCGGTACATTCTCACTGAAGCTCTCTGTAACTTGGCCACAAACATCCACACAGTTTAATAGGAGCGGAATCCAGTTCAGTTTCCCAGTCAAACACGAGATGCTTTGTACTGTGTCCTGTGGCTGGGACTTGCAGGTACTGTTAGAAAACATAGAAAAAATGGGTGAATCTATTGTCAACCATAATGGAGGGCCAAGACATAAAAGAAGCCTAAGCAGCTACCAAAGAATACAATATATCTGTAATTAGGACTCCACTCAGCAAAGAGGACAGCTTGCAAAACTGTCCTGAGTCAGTGGTCCATTTTCCTTCACAGTTACATAGTGATTTAATTCCATGCAATCAAGTGAAAAATCTTTTCATATTTTAATTTTTTCTCCTGAGGAAGTGGTTAAAATTGCTGTCTTGGTGGATGTCAAAGAGTAACTAAAAAGTATACAATCTTATTTTTGCATAATCAAAACACGATGATGGTTATAATCACTAATTGGCAATATTTCCTATTTAATGTGTGCTACAAGATGAAAAACCATTTTATTGTAATTGTTACTCCCATTTGTATTCGGCAGCTTTATCAGAACAATGCTAATGTTCTCCAGCAATCTACTCATTACCTAGAGCTCTCTTTCTTGTGCTTGGGGGAGCAACGGAGGGAGATTTTTTACAGTCGTGAAAGATTCCTTCCCAACATTTACACCTCTGATAAATAGCTTTCACTGGTTTTGTCAGCTTTTATGAGGTTAAAGATGTTAAGCAAAATTCTAAAGTATTTTTGCATTTCTGTATTTTTATCCTCATGCAGTTTTACTTTAAGTAAAAAAACAAGTCATCCCTCAAGGAGGAACAGTAAAGCTACTTGTGCTATTCATCACAAGTATAGTAAAGGCCTTTTCTTCTTTAGAAATGTTACATCTTGCTCTCGCTAACGTACTTGTTGAATCAGTAATTTTCAGCTCAAGGAGAACAAGTGAAAGCAATTTAAGCTAAGCCAGTCACCCTATGGTAAAATCCACTTGTGATGAGGACTTAAATGATTACAGCTGTTTCTGAATAGTCATGAGTCTTGGATATCAGTTTGGACTTGTCTGTCTGACACATTTAGGGTATGATTTATTTTTTTTTTTTATGGGATGGATAGCGCTGTGGCAAGCTGCAGAGGAGTCTGAGACTCCTTGCTCTCTTGCTACTTGCAAATCAACTTCTCCAGAGAAAGAATGCAGGGGAGGGCTGAACCTCAGAGAATTTGCACTAAAAAATAAACAGGAAAATCCTGAGTGTTTTATTCTTAGAGCTCTGCATATAACCTTATTTCTTTTTCAGAACAGTACATAACAGCTGTTTAGGTGGGATCTGCTTTCACACACAAAAAAAAAAGGGGTTTTCTGTGTTTGCCCTCCTTTTGTGCTTGCAATGGACAATGTAATACAGTTCCTAAATACAAGCACATGAGGGTGGGAAAAACTAGTTTACAAAACCCTAAACATTATATATCAGAAATCTAATAGAGTACATATTCTAAAAGGAGATTTACTTTAGACATTAAAGAAAGAAAATACAGTGGGGAATGTATATAATGTAATGATTAGGAAAGATGACTAGTGATGTTAACCCAGTTTGAATCAATTTAAATTAAATAAATATTGCAAATGCAGCATGCCACGTATAAATAAAAAATAGCGGAGTCATTAGGTATTACTTCATATTTTTTATGTGATTTTTTCAAGGCTGTTTTACCACATGTGATAAGGAATGAAATACAGGATTTGGCAAGTATATTTATATTTGGAGACAGCATAATTGATAAAATTGGTACATTATATAACTTGAGAAGGGAAAACAGTCAAAAGTTTAAGTAAGAGAAATCCTGCCTGCATGAAAGGAAAAGCAAAATTCACAATGATGATGGTCAGGCACTGGATTAGGGGCTGAGGGAAGATGTGGAATCTCCATCCTTGGTTGTAATCAAAACTTAGCTAGACAAGACCCTGAGCAATTCCCTTGTATTTTAAAGTTTGCCCTGGATTGCACAGGGGGTTAGACTAGAGGATTAAAAAAAATCCTAATCTAGCAAAGTATGCACTAATGCCAAATATTAATTTTGACATTCTGAAGCATAGATGAAACTTTCTTAATGCACACATACTGTAATTTCTCAGCCCTATCCAAGAGACTGACAAGTTACATTAGACTATAAATGGAAATAATAACTTTTATAGTTGGAAATATATCCATACTAAATAGAAAGCATAGCAAATATAAGAGTGGCAGAAACTATTCAGGATAAATTAGTTCTGTCTTTACATAAATATTTGGATTAAGTCCAATAATTTTGTGCACAGATAAACAAGAATACAGACCTGAGGAAACACGAAACGTCATGTTAAATTTCAGTATTTTTCTCTTTGTTCTTTCTAATTCACAACTGTGATTACAAAAGTCACATGAGAAGATATCAAAACTACAGGCAAAAAAAAAAAATCATTTCCACCAGCTCTGAATGTCTTAGGGTGAAATAAAGCAAACCAGGAGGGAATACAAATGAGCCATGTGTCAGTTGCAGTGTCTTTTAGGTCTTTCCACAGAAAGCTTTTACCATGGGCTCTCTCTGTGAGATCGTGCCAGCTGTGCAGAAACCCTCTTTTCTAGAGACTCACACCAAAGTGAATTATTTCCTAAACCATCTAAAACAGTGAAATTAAACTTCTCCTTTTGTTAAACCTTGATAAATCCTGTTGAATAGGTATAAATAAGTTTTTACAAGAATAATAATAGATGCTTTTGACTAAGGATGTAGCCACGCTTTAGTCACTTATGTAAACCATAATAAAGATTTGCTGCTCTTATAGCTACAGGTAGTTAAAAATCAGCACAAGCAGCAAAATCAAGTTGAGAAACTCATGGGATGTAATAACATTCATATCAGGGTAAATAATTGTATCAGAACAGCAGGGTTTATTACTAGGATTACATAATAAAAGGCAGAAGGGACCAGCACAGGGGAAGGATGAGAGAAAGTACATGGATGTTAAAGCAACATCATCTTCCTTTTTCTTATAGGCAGCTACCATGTTTACAGCTACAGATGCAAAATGAAAGAAGGGAAAACTGAAACAAACTATTTCTAGTATACTTAATAGCCAAGATGCAAACAGTTCACAAGTATTTCTGAATGTTTAAATAAATAGTAGATGAAGATGACAAAGCAAGCAATAAGAATAATAGCACAAACAACTAATTTGAAAAAATATCACCTGAAGTTTTGGTCCTCTCAGTTACTTTCATTGCTAAAATAATTTGAATTATATTGATTTTAAAAAGCAATGCAAGGAAAAGGTCTGCTGATCTCTGAGTTAAGTGTGATTTTTACTATTTTAAAAGTCAAATCAAGCACATGGTAAATTAAGTGCTTGAGTTATTAGTCAAATGTTAAGTTTTATTCTTCTCCAACAAAGAAATGTTCTCACCTTCTAGACCTTCCTATATTGCATGCAAAGTATTATCTTGCTGATAAATCTTGCTACTGTTTATCTCTCATCATTAAGCATTCCGCAATATAAAAAACCCTAGAGTATTATCTAAATAAATATTATACATATGGCTGAACGCTTGCAAGACCAGGCCAGTACTACAAACTTGAGTAATGAGGTAGAAGAGTCCCTTCTTTAGGAAGAATACAAACAGCAGGATGTATTTGAGTTCAGTTCACTAAGTGGACAAGAATCCCCACTTGACCGTAGCTATTTCCAAAGACGCTCATCGAAACTCTGGAATCGGAGTGGAGTGACGGGATCCTCGTGGGAATGATTCAGCTCTATTTAAGCACAGCACCCAGGAGGTGTTAACTCTTCTCACTTGGCTACAGGGGGAGCTTTGACAAGTAACTTAGATATAGAAATTCACCTTGTACATATCTGAAATGAAGTGAGATTGTCTTTGCTAGCCACAGCTACTAAGTGAGCAGTGACAATATCCCATTCTGGAACTGGGAACACTTTTTTTTGCCTGTACATATATAAGATTTTTCTTATACGAGTTCGGTACTTCCCTCTTCTGTGGTAACCTACTTCATGACCTGCATTAAGCAAGCATTCCTGAGAGACACTTCTACTACCAGCTAGTCCCACGATTGCTTTATTGTTGATTGAAAACTGGCTATCGTTATTGATACCTGACACAGTGTGACTTATGCCTTGTAGCCCACAGAGAAAAAAATAAGGAAAGCATTAGTATAAACTTCAGTACCTGAGTCACTGACAGTATCCAAGACATCACTCTGTAAAAGTGTTAAGAACCAGCTAAATGCTGCTTAAGGCTCTGATTGTATTAGTTCTCTTACTTCCACCACATGGAGTCCTACAGTCATGCACCGTCATGCCCGCTGCTCCCATTTCCAAACAGACATTAAGGAAAAGCATGAAGCAAAACATCAGAGGAAATGAAACCAGCCAATATCAGTTGTCTCATTTTTTTTTTCTTTTCCTGCTAAACTCCCTGTTCCCTCCCTAAGCTATGGATTTGCTGATGCATAGGTGAATCATGCTGCGGAGTTGATGAGGATTTAAACACATAAAGTCTTAATATAGCATTCTGTATAGTTTGTCACATACACTTTGCAAGCAAGTGAAAAGGACTGAACAGTGTTATGCATATAAAGTACTGTCATTCAAAGTGTGTTTTAATATTTGCATAAACATTTTTTCTCTTAAAATATAAGAAGCTGAACCCCTCTCTAGCATGAGCACACTAAGTACATTTGTGTTTGCACATGTATTTTTGATTGTGTATTTCACAAGGTCATCAGCAGGCATTGCACAAAAACAATTTATGATCTTATTATGAAGTTCATCCTTAGTAATTGAATTCATGACTACAAGTTTATTTCTGTTTTGGAACTAAACATATATTATTTCTGTTTGAACTGGATAAATGTTTCATCAGCAGCAATATTCCATTATATTTTCATTTTTTCCTTTAGGATACAAAAATGCTGGTTATGTTTTGAGTTAATTCCTGTCATTGGATATAGAATACAGGACAGTATCGTGTAAGTTTTTACCATAAAGTTAGTTCTCAGTGTAGAGTATAGCACAATTGCACTCATTTCATGCTTTACTAGAACAATGGTTCAGATAATAGGATATGCAACCAGGAAAAGATGTCTGTTTTTCAGTACCCAGTTGATTTAGAGACACTGTACATAGATTAAATTGGTTTAGACTTATACCAAAAAAGTAAAGTAACTTTCATGAATTCCAGTATTATGAAAATTCCAGCTGTACTTCCTGACGTTAATTAGATGCAATCAATTAAAAGCATCTTTGTAATTACATCTAAAATTAGCTCAGACCCTTCAGGGAGTCTTATATATTTGTCACCACATCAAGCTGACAACATCTATAGTGTTTGAAATTTCACTCAAATCTCCCGTGACATTTCTAGGAAAGTAGTATTTCAACACAATTGCAGAACGGCATCAATAAGAACATCTGCAGACCTTCAGTTCTCAAGTTCTTCATCTATATAAAGAATTGTTTCTAAAAAATTATTTCAGAACATTTAGCAGACAGGATATTTGCCCCTGCCAATAACTCTTCAATGGAGCCACTTTTAAGCTAGGGGATACCTACTGGAGACCAGTATACTGTAATAATATTACAATTCTATCTGTCTGAAACATTTGGAAGGAGCACAAGCACTATTAGAAATCAATGGCAAGAGAAAAGAACACAATTTTGAATAGACTATATTAAACTTTGTTTAATTCACCAGTACACTTTGGTTTTCACTCCTCAGGTGCAGAGGCTGCCAGCACACTAGGAAAAAGCATTTAAAAAGAGCTTTCTTACTTGAAGCAAAAATTCTGCAGTCATTTATACATGAATAAACATGAGCAGGTAAATAGAATGTTTCTGCGACAGCAGCCTCAACCTTCAGAAACAGATAAAAGGTGTGCAAAGTGAGAGGTGCTAAATGATTTTATTATTATTCATTTATATTACAGAATTTTTTGCTTAGTGACTAATACCTAGGTTAACTGTATTATTGAAATGCATGCAGCATTTTAATAACTGTTTACATCTTTAGGTTCAAGATAGCCAGACATATTCTCTTGGGACAAAATATAAATCTGACTTCAGTGAGACAACTTTCTCTCCCTGAGCTCTCTCTCGTTTTTTAATGGAGATGAATAGTGATGAATTATTGAAATCTTCAACAGAAATTATATTAACAACATTGTGGTGTATTAAAGGAGGGGAACAATACAGAAAAAAAATTTATCTCAATTTTGACATTGATTTCCTGAGGAAATTGCAAAAATTGTATCTATGTTATAAAGGAAAAAAGAGGAAACAGTTATATATATCTGATAAATGGTATCATGAAGTGCTCTGTATGTGCAAAACACAAATGGCCTCTGGCATTAGTGGAAATCAAATGCAGAGATCTTGGTTTCTCTTCCCTTTTTTCACTCCACTATCTGGTTTTGTAGCAGTACCTTGCAGATGGGTTTCATATTCCAGGCATGAGTGCATGTAGCTGTTAGAAATTAATTGTAGTATATATTTCATATGACATAATGGAAAGAGAAGAGGGGAAAGATAAGTTATTTAGAGATCATACCCATGATCAACATTTATGTGACATGTTCATTTGAGTTATCTAATTCCCCTCATCAAGTTCCTTTAAGAAATATATCTTTACTTCATATAAGCATATGCAAGGCAGTTTGAAATGAAACAATTTCCTGTTCCTATGAAAAGAAATTAAAACAGGGGGAAAAACTTCCTGATCCAAAACTAGCAAGTGCTCACAACATTGTAAGGAAATCAAGTTTAGAAGAAATGTAATAGCAGGAGTATCGACAGCACTGCTAAGGTGTAAATGGTAAGCAATTTTTCTAATAGAAAGAAAAGTAGAAATCAATACAGCAGAAATCAAAATCAGATTTCTTCAAAAATTAGCTGGAAGGCTGCTAGGTGTCTGTATGTGGCTTAATATTTTGCCACGTAGGACCCAGGATGTCTAACAAATACACTGAATTAAGAGTCCATAAAAATATTTATCTGCATTATATAAAATGCCAACCCTCAGAGGCTTTAGACAGAAATTTTACTGGCAGCTTTCCAGAATCTTGACACATACAAATAAAGTCAAACCAAAAGAACAAAGCTGCAGCTGAGCTTTCTGCTGCTGGTTTAATGATTTATGAATTAATGATTCATCATTGAATACAACCTTGGAAAATGTCAGTAAAAGCAGAGATGACTTCATGCACTAGCAGTCCCATAATTCTGTTTTAACTCTCCTCTCACTAAAGTTCACATCTCCTTGGTGTCTACTCTCTTAATGCTCTCTTAGGACCCCACAGCCCTAATCTAAGATAGACATGCCAGAAAAAAAGTACACCAACACCTGTGTCAAAGATCACTGAAACTACAGTGAATATTACTACATTTGTTACAGTTTAGAGCTCTGAGTCCACCCCATTAGAAAACCGTATCGGGGGAAAGACTTAGCTTGCATAGTGATAGCTTCACCCAACATCCAACTATTCTGACAATGGACAACAGCAAATGCCTAAGAAAGATTATAAGAAAGCAAATGTATTTCTTCTTCCTGATGTAGTCATCTGGTCATAAGTGATCCGTGGAGCAAGATATTCTTGAGTTTGAGGTAATATCTTTGTGATTAACAGCTCCTGATCACAGATTAACAGCTCTTTTTTACCTATGAAGCTTTCTAGTTGCTTTTCTGCATCCATGTAAACATTGGCCTTTGCAACACATTGTGGCAGAGCTCCTCAGTTTCACTATACAAGGCATAAAGAAAAATATCCACTCTTTTCAATCTGCCTCTTTATAATTTCATTTTATAGCCCCGATTTCTTGACATAAAAAATAAAATCTGAATGACAGACCCTAAAATAATCATTCCCTCATTCTTCATCTTCTCCATGCAATCCTGTAACTTTTTTCTTTCTGTCTTCCCTTTTCCAGCCAGAAAATTCCTAGCCTTTTGCTCTTCCTTTCACTCCCTCAATACTTGAATGGTCTTTGTATTCCAGACACAAGAAATGAGGCGGTCCTACCTGTATTTCAATGTAGGATCTTTAGTTTATGTGATAAGCTCAGAGAAAATCAGGCACAATTTCACTAGCACCCTATTTAATTTTGTTGGAGGTATACTTAGATGTGTAACCATTGATGCGTTGCTCAAATAAATGTTTTATGATGAATCAAACACTAGACCTGCAGGCAGCTTCAGGCCTTGACGGTGAGTATCTTTACCTGCCATACAGTGTAAATTCTAACTTTTCGGCACTGACAGAACTAACGTTTATCAGTGTCAAATGGCCATCTAGGGACAATGCTGCTTGATAACTTTTTGTGATGGTTCATTTTGTGGACTTATCATCCTCTGAGATCAGTGGTGAAGGAAATTGCTTGGCATGACATTTGCTCCTAAGTACAAAGGAACTAGGCAGTCCTTCTCTGTCCTCTTGCAGATTCAGCTCTTGCTTCTGCTCCTTCCCTATGCAAACCAGTGCACAAGCTTCCTTGCAGGAGCAGAGCATGCACAGTATAGTCCCCACTGTCATGCACTCAGCAGGACTGAACTCCTAGGTCATTCAAAGGGGGCATTCAAAAGCAGCTACCCTAGCAGTGAGAGAGGAAAGAGCCTGACAGCTAATGGAAATAATCACTTCCTCTGACAGTTCTGCTTTTGCCAGCCTAAACGTGTTTTCTTATCAGTAGCAATTTTCTATTAAAAATTCAACTCAATAAATATTCTTTACTACTGCCTAGATTGAAAAGCTGCAGACAGAACGTACCCACCACATTCAGGTGGATCTCTTGGTCATCTGACCAGAGTGCTTGACCTTGAAAAATCAATTGGATCAGTAGTTTTATTCCAGTCTCACCATGGATCTCTAATGGATACTCAAAAGCTCTTTAGCTGTTTAGACACCATTAGAGAAACATTTCTCCTCCTTTCCACTACCCCCTAATCTTTGTTTCCATTTGAATTACCTGACTGGAGAGATTTATTTTTGCAGCATTTTGAAGGATTAGAATATCTACTCCAGTACACGGTAGTAAGGAGATGGTGGGAGTCTGGAATGCCAGACCAGACTAGTGGGTACTCTAAACCACTCTCCTTTCTCTGATTAATATCAGATTTTTACCTTTCTGTGTGAAACCTTCCAAGCTTGCAAAGATTTTTTTTCCTTCATCCGTTAGCTAGAAAGTGATGTATACCCTAATCAAAAGCTACCTACAATAAACAAAGAATATTTTCGCCCTGAACTCTTTTAGCCTTTCCACTGCTGCACTGATTTTTAAATACATTTTTTTGTATGTTTGGCAGTACTATTCCAGAGGCAGATTTGGGGTAGACCATGTTCTTAGCATACCAGACACCAGAATTTAGGGTTCCCTTGAAATTTCTCCAGTTGTCCAAAACTGGAACTTGATCTACACATCTATCTTCATACACACTTCTTGTTCTATATTTCAATTAAATTTAATTGAAGAATACTCTATATAAAGAAAATAGCATTTTTTGTGAGGATTGTTTAAGTAATCCTACCACTATGCTATTAAAAATTAGTGAATCTCCTATTCAAATAAATGCTGACATCATAGTAAGAAATGGTAAAATTTATCTCTAAAACCAAAGATATACTGAGGCAACCACTATTTCAAGAACACATTTCTTTTCAGGAAATTCAATCTAAGTATTTACCATTCAAAATACGGCAGACCACAGACAGTTCTGTTTGACCACCCCAATAAAAATTTTTCCTCATGCTAAAGAATTTGAGACCATGCATGGGCATGAAACTTTAGTCTAAAACTTACAGTCTGTCCATTTACCCACTAAGTACCTCATTTCTGTCAGATGAGTCACCACTAACTGTCCAGTTCAGCTCACTTTATAGTTTAGCTCAGTTCATTTTCCTAAACAAAGATCAAATTCTATGAGGAAACCAAGAGGACACGTTGCTGGTAAGACCACAAACCTGATTTTAGTATGTCACAACATTTCAGGAGGGATAACAAGAGTTAACCTAAAAGTTTACCAACTTTACTTTCTTTCCTGAAAGTCCCAGGGATATAATGCCACAAGTTTTCTCACTGTATTAATACAGATGGAATGGATGAAAAAGAAACCTATGAAGTACAACAAAGTAAGGATTATCTGGAAAATAATTCTGCCAAAGATTAAAGGACAATTGTGCTCCACTGTGGGACTAAAAAGAAATTAGTTTCCCTAGGAAATTGTCTACGTCAGATGCATCTAAATTTATCTGTAAAGCAGAATGTTCTCTGCATGATGAGAATTCATAGGCATTCATCAGAGCTATGATATTTTATTCAAAATAATGCACGCTGTTCTTCAAGCAATATGAAGGCTATAGAGACCACCAGCTTTTTTCTAAGTCCAGCAATTTCTAGAGCTAGTTTCTGTACATAACTCTACATCAGTTTTTAAGAGGTCAGGAACATGGGCAAATGGAAACTTGCAAGGAAGTGATGGGTGATGTGTCAAAATAATACGTATTTTTATTGCCCAAAAGCACATAGTGAACCAAAGTTACTTTTGTCTATTTACAGTCTCATTCTTCCCAGAAAATGACTGCCTTTAAAATGAGACCGGTTAGTGAAAAACAGGTCTCTCATTGTCTTTTGGACCACATGGACTCAGTGACCACATCTATGAGCCCTGCTGATATTTCTTTGGAGGTTAAGGGGAAGATTTGCAATGGTGAGGATCATTTACCATGTTTAAATAAAGTAACAGCTTTAGGGTTAAAGAGATTCAGTGGGAAAATGGGACCAACCGTAAAACGTCAGATGAAAGATCTGTCTAGTTCAGTATTCTGTGCTCAGTTACAGTCAATAGAGGATTCCTAGGGAAAAGTAAAAAGAAAACAAGAGAAACATATTTCCCAAAATTTCCTCCCAGGTTTCATCTCTTTCTTCTGAAATTTCATGAATCACGGTTGGCACCTTTTTTAATAGTCCTAGATTATTTTTTCTTCTATTAATGTATCCAATCAGTTTTTAACACCAGCAAACTTTTAGCATCTGCAACAGCCGGTGGCAAGGAATTACATAGCTTAGCTCTGAATTTTGGGTTTTTTTTACTTTGTTTATATTCAACCTGCCATAAGCAATTTCAACACACGCACATCAGTATTACAGAGGCTCTGGAGAACAGTCCTGACAGCTTCAGGACTGTTTTTTTCCAAAATTCTTATACTTCACTCACATTTTGTGTACTCTTGAATTCACTGAACAGATTATTTTAAATTCTACGAACCTAAATTATCTAATATAACAGATATTGAGATAATCTGTTTCCTTAGACAAGGAAAATCCTCTCAGCAGATTAATTACTTTGAAATTTCTGTATTTTGTGCAAAACTTTAATTATCTGAAAATATTCACAAACCCCCATTACAGCTATATAATTGAAGTTCAACAGTAATTAGCTGTTGCTCTAACAGCAAGATTGGTTGCAGCAATTATAGCAGTCCTCTTTGGTTTTGATCTTTACCACTGTTAAACCTTTCCCAGTAGTTAGCAGTATTAACTTTTGACAATTCTTCCCTGGAAAAATAGAGAAA